>JAVKPL010001935.1:0-17651 GCA_032173675.1 Gastrolobium villosum | reverse complement strand
TTTATTACACTTATTTGTTACTCTTGGTTGGTAATTTTAGATTTTATTTGAATTAAATAAAGGTATTTTGGGTTAAATTAGAATTCTAGTTTTTAATTGGGTTTAATTGATTTTCGTCATAATTTTCCAGATTTACACTACTTTCGTATTTTGACCATATCTCACTCTACAGATGTCCGATTGACTCCGTTCTTGTTGCGTTTTGCAGCTAACAGGAAGGGCTATAATTGCTATATCAGCTACTGAAGCCCAATTCGGACGGGAAGATGGTCTAAACCTGAGCTCAAGATGACGTGTTTTTTTGCTGGAATATTATTTTATTATTGGACTTGTAATTTAAATTAAAGCCCAATTATTTAAGTGGCCCAAAGCCAAATTAGTTTTATTTTATTATTTTATATTGCATTTTAGACGAATGGGCTGGGCCGATCTGAATTAAGCCCAGCCCAAATTGGTTTTTGAACCCTAGGGGCATATGTAGGAGAGGAGGGGAAACATTTTGGATTATGTAATTTTTAGAATTGTGGATCAAAGAATTTTCTCTGAAGCGTTCTTCGCGTTCTTCATCTTCTTCTTATTTTTCTTTTTCTTTTATGCAATTTAATTTGTAATCATGTTTATCCTAGCCATGCTAGGCTAAACCCCCTTTTAATCAACCAAAGGGGAAGGGATTCCATGGATCTGTTTAGAGGATCTGCGATCAATCTCTAACCAGATTTGTTTCTTTACCCTAACTCAGATCAATATCGTACGATTGTGGATATTCGATCTGAGGTTCGCGATTGCGATTATGGGTGAAGAATGATTATCAGATTTGATGATCCGATTAACCTCAATTGGAAATAAGGATTCTGATTCAATTGAGATTAATCGTGAATTTGGTAATTTTTCTAATTCTTTAACCAGATTTGTTTCTTTTCCTAACTCAGATCGATATCGTGCGATTGTGGATATTCGATCTGAGGGTCGCGATTGCGATCATGGAAAAGGAATAATCATCAGATTTGATGATCCGATTGTTCTCAATTGAAAATAAAGATTCTGATTCAATTGAGATCAACCGTGAATCTGGTAATTTTTATCCAATGAAGGACGTCCATGGAACCCTAACCCTAGGTTAGTTAATTTTAATTACGAAGTTTTAACCCCAGTTTTTATATTCTGTCTTTTATTCAACCAAAATCCAAAACCCCCCTTTTATTTTCTGTTTTCATAAGCGATTTTTACCAATTCAATTTCCTTGAGAGACGACTTAGGGTTTCCACTTTACTGCAAATTTTTGAACCCTAATTAAAAATAATTTTTAATTTGCGCGAGTTCGACAGCTCGTGTCAAATTTGGCGCCGTTGCCGGGGAGATTGCATCGGTCTAAATCGTTTCTGTTTCTAAAAAAAAAAATTGAATTGTCTTTTAATTTTCGTTTCAGTTTCAGTTTTCATTTTAATTCTCTTTAATTTTCGTTTCTGTTTCAGTTTTCATTTGAATTATATTTTCTGTTTCAGTTTTCTTTTTAATTTTCGTTTCTGTTACAGAGTTTAAAAAAAATTAAAAAAAAAATTTAATGTTCTTTAATTCTCCTTAATTTTTTTTTTAATTCTCTTTTATTTTAATTTTCTTTTAATTTTCGTTTTCTGTTTCTGTTTAAAAAAAAACAAAAAAAAAAATTTGAATTATCCATTTTTGTGCGTTTCTATTTTCTGAGCATACCTTAGTGCAAGCATCCACAGTCCAATCCTCAGCAGCTTCTATAGTAGCATCAAGCATGAATAATCAAAGAATTGAAAATAAGCTTGAAGAGTTAAACTCGTTGGTGAGACAATTGGCAGTAACACAGATAGTGCAGCCTCCCACTCCACAGATGAGCAACTTGTGTGGTATCTACTGTGATCCTCTTCATCCCATGGATGTCTGCCCTTCCTTTCATGATAGCATCCCTCTAGTTGACCAGACAGTAGCTGTAGTAGGAGTTTTTCCAGGAAAATTGCAGTATCAGCAGCAGCAATACAATCCCTTCTCTAATACTTACGATCCTCGCTGGAATCCCCACTTGAATTGGAATCAGAACCTGAACCAGCAGAGCCTTCCTCCTTATCAACAGAGGCAAAATTTCCAGCAGGCTGTACCTCCACAACATTTGCAACAGGAGCCACTAGCCCAACAGCAAATCAATTACGGTCCTTCACTAGAAGATTTGGTGAAACAGATGGCGACGAGTAACTTGCAATTTCAGCAGCAGACTGAATCTACAATTCAGAACCTGCAAACACAGATTGGGCAGTTGGCAACATCAATGAGTCAGGTTCAACCTCAAAGTTCCAGCATTTTTCTTCCTCCGCAAACAGTTCCAAAACCAAAAGGGAATGCAATTGCCAGTGCTATATCTCTAAGGTCAGGCAAGCAACTGCATGAGCCCCAGCAAGCTACAGTTGTGGATGAACTAGCATTGGAAAAAAATAAGACAGTGCAAGAGAAGCGAAAACTTGACAATGAACCTGAGTTCTCTGTTCCGCTTCCCTTCCCTCAAGAGCCATCAATTCCAGGAAATTGGCAGAAATAGCACAAGAGAAGGAGTTACTAGACACATTCAGGAAGGTTGAAGTTAACATTCCTCTCTTAGATGCAATCAAGCAGATTCCAAAATATGCCAAATTCCTAAAAGAATTATGCATCAATAAGAGGCGACTGAAGGGGGACGAGCTAGTTAACGTGAGCCATAATGTATCAGCCCTCATCCAACCCATGCCTGAGAAATGCAAAGATCTAGGAACATTTACTATTCACTGCATTAGAGGAAGTTCTATATTTGATGATTGCATGCTAGACTTAGGTGCTTCCATTAAAGTCATGCCTGAGTCTGTTTACAAGTCCCTTGGTCTTGATCCTTTGCGTGCTACTGGTGTTACTATCCAGTTAGCCAATAGGAGCAATGCTCACCCTTCTTGTTTAATTGAAAATGTTTTAATCAGAGTAAATAACCTGATATTTCCTGCTGACTTTTACATTTTAGATATGGAGGGTGAGTCTCCTAGTAGTACGCCCCCAATCATACTTGGGAGGCCTTTTTTGAAAACTGCAAGGACCAAATTAGATATGTGCATGCTGGGACTCTATCCATGGAATTTGGTGATAGCATTTTACATTTCAGCATATTTGATTCCATGAAGCATTCTAAGGTTCAAGTTGAGCATTCAGTTTCATGCATAAATGTGATTCATGATGTGGTTGGTAAGGTTGATTCTGAATTGATTAATGATTGTGCATTACCTGTGGATTCTGACCTACCTATTAATGATTCTGAATTTGTACTAAATGTGAAGTTAGGCAAGACTCCCCATTCTGGTAATGATTTTGATCCTAACTCTCATGGACCCAAGATGAAATGGGTACAAAAAATTTCTTCCTCTATTTTTAGTATGCAGAAAAGTTTGCGTAAGGTTGGAATAAAGGATCAAGAGAAGAAGAAATGCACACAGAAAAGAAAGCCCCCAAAGTTGCGTGATAAGCAGATGGGGAAGAGTTGCACAATGATTGGCCATTACCTCAAAGTTGTTCATGAAGGACCACAGAAGCAACCTGTGGAGACAGAGGCTCTACTCACTGATGCTGTTTATCCTCCTTAGGGAATCCAGGGAGTCTTCTTCCCTCTTTTTCTTTTCTTTCTGTTATTTGCATTTTTCTTTTTCTTTCTTTCTTTTAGTTTTTTACTTTCGTAGGTAGATTTTCCTCTTCTTTCTGGTTACTATTGAGTGTTACATGGAGTAGACTTAGATCACAATGTTTGATAGTAAAGTCTATTAGGCTTTGATCTCAATTCTTGGATTGCAATACTTGTTGATTGATGCTGTGATGCTGATTGCATGATTTGGTTACCCCTTGTGAGGTTTTGAGCCTGTATACATGGCATATCTTCTGGCCATGCTTTCATTCTTGTGTGCTTCTGCTCTTGATCTTTGCTCTCTAGAACTTGCTCTAATTCTTTTTGAAACTGCATTTTTCACTTACATGCATGAATATGATTGAGGCATTCATTTCTTTCTTTACCCACTTTAGCCAGATAGCCATCCCTTACATTATTATCCCTTGATGAGCCCCTTTGAGCCTTTATATCCTTTACTTCTTGAGCCACATTACAAGCCTAAGTGAAAAAAAAAACCAATTAATTCCACACCCTGGAGATTTATTGAGCAATGGTTTTCACTGTGATGTTGTGTTTAAGTGTGGGGGTTTGCCCGAGGCGTGCAAAAGTTTAAGTGTGGGGGTGACAATGTGATTCTTTTCTCTGCTATGTGGTTCTTCTATGTTATAAAAAAAAATAGAAAAAGCAAAAAATAAAAAAATAAAAAAAAAAGAAAAAAAAAATGAGAAAAAAATAGAAAAAGAAAAAAGAAAAAAAAATGTGTGTTTATTTTTATCCTTTCATTATCTTTGTGTAGTTCTTAACCCTTGCTCTTGTAGATTTCTAGGGTGTTTAACCTTCTTTTCCCATATTTCATCCATACCTTCACCTCAGCCCCATTACAATCCCGCATAAAGCCCTCTTGATTTGTGCATGCATGTGTTAGTAGCAGTGGAGAAGTAGAATTTGAGCAAGCCTATGGTAGATTGATTTTCTTGAGTAGATTTGAGTGATACACTGATTACCTGATACACTTGAGAGAAAAATATTGAGAGCATCTTGTGTGAAACCATTTTCTGTAATTGGCATGTGCAGCAAAGATTAGCAAGTCTTGTTATTTGAGATTAGGGAATTTCAGTCCTGATTGATTTAGCTATGAAGATTTGTGATCTTTGTGTATTTCCTGTATGCTTGGTAATTGTTAGAAAGGATTGGTTGATCTTAGTCTTTGCTTTTAATTTTAGTTTTTGCCCAGGAGTGCAAAAAGATAAGTGTGGGGGAATTTGATAACTCATATTTTATTACACTTATTTGTTACTCTTGGTTGGTAATTTTAGATTTTATTTGAATTAAATAAAGGTATTTTGGGTTAAATTAGAATTCTAGTTTTTAATTGGGTTTAATTGATTTTCGTCATAATTTTCCAGATTTACACTACTTTCGTATTTTGACCATATCTCACTCTACAGATGTCCGATTGACTCCGTTCTTGTTACGTTTTGCAGATAACAGGAAGGGCTATAATTGCTATTTCAGCTACTGAAGCCCAATTCGGACGGGAAGATGGTTTAAACCTGAGCTCAAGATGACGTGTTTTATGCTGGAATATTATTTTATTATTGGACTTGTAATTTAAATTAAAGCTCAATTATTTAAGTGGCCCAAAGCCAAATTAGTTTTATTTTTATTTTATATTGCATTTTAGACGAATGGGCCGGGCCGATCTGAATTAAGCCCAGCCCAAATTGGTTTTTGAACCCTATGGGCATATGTAGGAGAGGAGGGGAGACATTTTGGAGATGTAATTTTCAGAATTGTGGATCAAAGCATTTTCTCTGAAGCGTTCTTCGCGTTCTTCGCGTTCTTCATCTTCTTCTTATTTTTCTTTTTCTTTTATGCAATTTAATTTGTAATCATGTTTATCCTAGCCATGCTAGGCTAAACCCCCTTTTAATCAACCAAAGGGGAAGGGATTCCATGGATTTGTTTAGAGGATCTGCGATCAATCTCTAACCAGATTTGTTTCTTTACCCTAACTCAGATCAATATCGTGCGATTGTGGATATTCGATCTGAGGTTCGCGATTGCGATTATGGGTGAAGAATGATCATCAGATTTGATGATCCGATTAACCTCAATTGGAAATAAGGATTCTGATCCAATTGAGATTAATCGTGAATTTGGTAAATTTTCTAATTCTTTAACCAGATTTGTTTCTTTTCCTAACTCAGATCGATATCGTGCGATTGTGGATATTCGATCTGAGGGTCGCGATTGCGATCATGGAAAAGGAATAATCATCAGATTTGATGATCCGATTGTTCTCAATTGAAAATAAGGATTCTGATTCAATTGAGATCAACCGTGAATTTGGTAATTTTTATCCAATGAAGGACGTCCATGGAACCCTAACCTTAGGTTGGTTAATTTTGAATTACGAATTTTAATCCCAATTTTATATTCTGTCTTTTAAATTATTCAAACTGAAATCAAAACCCCCCTTTTTATTTTCTATTTTCAGCAACGATTTTCACCCAAACAATTTCCTTGAGAGACGACTTAGGGTTTCCACTTTACTCCAAATTTTTGAACCCTAATTAAAAATAATTTTTAATTTGCGTGAGTTCGACAGCTCGTGTCAAAGTGCAGAGAGAGTGTCTGGATTATGTGAAAAACCAGGACGGTGTGTCTTGGAACGATGATGGTTTGCTGCTGTTCCAGAAGAGGATTGTTATTCCTCGAGGGCCATTGACCGAAGAGGTTATGACAGAGGCTCATAAAGGCCGGTTCACTATCCACCTTGGTGCCACGAAGATGTACCAGGACTTAAAAAGGAATTTTTGGTGGCCGGGCATGAAGAAGGACATAGCGGTCTACGTGTCCAAGTGTTTGATATGTCAGAAAGTGAAGATCGAGCACCAGAAACCGTCTGGTAAACTTCAACCTCTGGAGATTCCACAGTGGAAGTGGGAGAGTATTTCCATGGACTTCGTGGTGGGATTGCCTAAAACTCAGGCTGGTTGTGACTCTATTTGGGTCATAGTGGACAGATTGACCAAGTCTGCCCATTTTCTTCCAGTGAAGGTGAGCTTCACTACAGAGCAGTTGGCCAAACTATATGTCCGTGAGATTGTGAGGCTTCACGGGGTGCCCGAGAGTATCATCAGTGATAGGGACCCGAAGTTCACATCTCGGTTCTGGGAGGCGCTGCAGGAGGCTTTCGGTACGCAGTTGAGATTGAGTACCGCCTATCACCCTCAGACTGACGGACAGACTGAGCGGACCATCCAGACATTGGAGGACATGTTGAGAGCTTGCACGTTGGAGCAGGGTTCTGCATGGGATAGGTACCTTCCGTTGGTTGAATTTTCGTACAACAACAGTTTTCATGCTAGTCTAGGCATGGCACCCTACGAGGCGCTGTACGGTAGGAGGTGTCGGACTCCTACCTGCTGGTCTGAGGTTGGAGATAAAGAGCTATTCGGCTTGGACTTTGTCCAAGATACCACCCTTCAGATCCAGATGATCAGGGAAAAGTTGAAGCAGGCGCAGAATCGCCAGAAGAGCTACTATGATGTCAAGCATCGACCACTGGAGTTCAGTGAGGGTGAGCACGTGTTTGTGAAACTTTCACCTGTCACCGGTGTTGGACGGGCACTCGGCGTGAGGAAGTTGAGCCCGCGATTCATTGGGCCTACCAAATCCTTGGTAGAGTAGGACCAGTTGCCTATCGACTTGCCTTACCTCCAAACCTAGCCAACATCCACGACGTGTTTCACGTGTCTCAGCTTCGAAAGTACATAGCAGACCCTTCGCACGTGGTGCAGCCAGATGATGTGGAGGTTCGGGAGAACCTAAAGACTCCGGTCGGACCACTCAAGATTCTCGATCGAGGCGAGAAGCAGCTTAGGAGCAAGATCATTCCGATGGTCAAGGTGCAGTGGACTGGGCGTAGTCCCGAGGAGTGCACGTGGGAGCGAGAGGACGAGCTTCTCCGACAGTATCCCGACTTTCGAGACAGGTATGTTTCTGATTTTGAGGACAAAATCCTTAAAAAGGTGGGGTGAATGTAAGAACCCGCACCGCTAATTAAGGTAATTAGTAAACTAATTATGAGAATTAGGAAATAATTCCATAATTGACCCTAATAATTATTAATGGGCTTAGATAATTATATTGAGTGAGTAAAAATGCTGAAAGTCGCTTTTCGGAAGAAAAGCGCAGATACCGGTTCTGCTACTCGGTATAATGCGTACCGGAAAAGTATCCCGGAAAATTATAACGAATGCATGATAATTACTAGAATATTATGTAGGACTTGTAAAACAAGTTTCAAGTCAAAATGACGTAATCTGATGCCAGAACTGATACTGGCTATGGAAAAGCGCGTACCGGAAAGGTGCTCCGAAAAATAAAATAAAAATATGACAAATCTTAGAAAAATGCGTAGGTCTAGAACCCGAAGTTTGAGATCAAGATCTTTTACTTTGCTATTAAGGCTAATACTGCGCGTGTATGGCCTTGTGCCTATAAATAGGCACATTAGCACAAAACCCTAGGCATTTTTATTACACCTACGTAGGAACTTGTGGCTGCTGCTGCCACCCTTCTTCTTCTTCTTCTTCTTCTTCTTCTTCTTCTTCTTCTTCTTCTTCCTTCTTCATTCTTTAGCCAAGTTATCACCTTTCATGCTTGTTTAAACATTTGTGAAGGTGAGAGTTAACCTTGGGGCTGCATTGTGGCCATCATTCTGAGTTGAGAGGTAGTTAGTGAGCATGAGTTTGGAGCTTTAGTAATGGCTACTTTGTGGTAGTCATTGTGAGCTTCAAAGTGCCTTCTTGTGGTGCAAGAACCCACCTTGAAGTGCCATTTTCGTGCTCCTACTTAGGCTGAGTTTGAGGAACCTTGGGAGAGCTCCAAGAGCACAACTTGCCTCTGTTTTGAACTTTGGTAAGTTACCTCACTATGATCATGAGTTTATGATGCTTAAATTTGATGTCTTGGCCATGTTTAATGAGTAAACAAGAGGGTATAATGTATATGAACCTAAAATGGATTAAAGATGCATGCTTTAACGTGTACATGTGATAATAGAGGGATCTTTGAGTTGGATATTCACGAAATGCAGAAACTGCATTCTGTCGTGAGATATCCGGATATTTGTCGAACAGATATCCGGATATCAGTATCCGGATATGGTATCCGGATATTGATATCCGGATATGGGATCTGGGTATCCGGATATGACATATCCGGATATGTCCAGTGTGATATCCGAATATGGCATATCCGGATATACCCCTTCTGATATCCGGATATCCTGGGTTCTGCGCAGACAGTAGCTGTACTGTATGAACAGTAAGCTATTGGGTGTGTGTGGACCCTAGTTTAAGGAAGTTGAACTTCTGTAATAAATGAACTAAGTCAGAATCACATGATTAAGGACTTATTGCTTTGATGGAAGCCTTAAGACGTAAAACGTAAAGGAAAGGCGTAGTCTTTAAGTTGTATGCATGTTGTGCATTAATATTGACTTGTTAATGGTCCATATCAGATTGTGATACCGCTGTTTGTGGACTAGTGAGTGGTTGGACTCTTGGCTTGGATAGCTAGCTTGCAAGGTAAGCTTTCGTGTCCTCGGTTTAGCCATTTTGATGTTCCACCATGTCCCATGGGGATGGGTTTATGCATGCTGTGTCACATGCTTTGATTATTTTGGAAATGCTGTTGAGCTGTTTATATGTAATGAGCATTATGATATGCATGTGGTGTCCATCTAGACGACAATCCTGAGTATGTAGTACATACAAGATGGAGAAGCATGTGGGTGAGGTGCAGGTAGTATCCATGTACTCATGTAGGCATAGACGTATTCCTACATTTCTCTGGCCAGTAGATTTGAAAGCACACATGACATGATTAATTGCTGCATCGCATGATTTTAGAACTTATACTGTAATACTGTTTTTAGAACTTATATTACACATGTAAGTGAGCTTGGGGTGGAGACTCCTTGAGGACCCCTTGTCTTACTGAGATTTCTTGTTAGAGATCTCACCCCACGTTTGGGGACGCTTATTTCAGGATCAGGTAATGTTGAGGGCTCAGGTGGCAGGAGGCCAGAGCTGAGCTGATAATTATGCTGACTTGCTGGTTGTGGATTGCTGATTATTTGACTGCTGTTATGTTTTCTGCTTTATTTATGTTAAGTTTATGTTGAGACTATTTGTGGGCATTGTTGCCTTATTTGGTGAGCATGGGGTTTGTCCATGCCACATGGTTCGATTATGTCTTTTAGTTCGCTGTTGTAATTAATGTATCAGGATTTTGACCCAGGCTACGTTTTGTAGTCCTGCGGCTCTAGATACACACATTTATCTATATATGAGGTATTCCAGTTAGATGTCTTGCAATTTACATACAGGCAGTATTTTTATGAAAATGATTAAGTAATCAAGTTGGTTAAGTTAATGACGTCATAATTGAATTAAAGAAAAAGTTATTCCGCATTTTAATTAAGCGTGGCTTAATACGATAGTGTGTTAACAATCCGGGTTAACACGGGCTGTTACATGTTGCATCATGCCTGTGGCTGGTACTGTAGGGCATTCACGCTATGTTTTTGGGTTGTGACCGACGTGCCCAAAATTGTGGCCGTTGTGTACTTGTGTTTGCTATGGTGCCCATTTTGTCCCCCGATTGTCAAACCTTTTTTTGGATATACTTGTTATTTCTCGGACAGCTTTTGCATCAGAAACATTTGAGGGTTTGAAACCTTTCTTCCTTGGTCACTCATGCGAAAAACCTGACCTCTATTTTGAAGTCTGACATCTGGCCCACTGCTAGCCAGCATTGTTTCCAGCCATGCCCAGCACACCCACTGCTTGCTGGCATCCTCTGCTAACCTGCTCTCCCGCACACGTCATTTATGCCCTTCATGCAGGTCTCTGTTCAGTATTCATGCAGGATTCACGCCCCTTTTTCTTTTTTCTTTGCTGCATAGTGTGTTCTTCACACTTGAAGTTCCTCACATTCAACTAATTCTTCTGTTGCAATTTTTTCTGTTAATTCCATCAACTTCCCCCTTTTTTTTACTTCTTTTCTATGGTCTCTTTGATTTTGTTAGAACATATGAGAAATATCTCATATACCTTGATTATATATTAAAATAGTTTGGAGTATCTTAAATGATCTCATAGAAATATAAGAAATATGGAAACGAATCCTATCAGAGTCCCAAATTGATGTTATGGCATACTTTGTGTGGGTATAAGATACAAACTTTGGGAGAGCCTCACCCCAAAAGCTAATTCGTAAGGTAGGGGAGCCCAAAGTCCATATAAACCCCACACCAAAACCTTATGTTTCTAATGTGGGACTCTAAGTCTCATACATTGCAATGAAATCATAACATTCCACTACGCTCCGCAGTCCAGGTTCCTACTCGGGCTAGCCTTTTACTAGCCTTGGGTGAACACTGCAATGTCAACGTCACCAGCCGTGCTGCTCGATTACAACTGGGAGACATAGTGGAAGGTTGTGACACCAATTGATACAAACCTTGGGATGGCCTCACCTCAAAAGCTAGCTCATGAGGTAGGAGAGCCTAAAATTCATATAAACCCTACACCAGGACCTGTTTCCGATATGAGACTCCAGGTCTCGTATCTTGCAATGAGATCGTAATAGTATATAACTATATATTGGCTTTGGGTTCTTTGATTCTTCCCCCTCAACAACTGACTTTTTAGAGTGGGTTCTCGGAAGGTTGTATCATTGGTGTTTGGCTTTGTCATTCTTTGATATGCTTCACTTTACCAATCTTAGGTTTAGCTAAAGAATTTTTCTTAGTGGAGCCTTGCCCTTGGTCCGAGGGAAATTTTTTATAAACTTAAGATCCAATAGGATCTCTTCCCTTTTCAGGAAAAGGTGTGGTGTGGATGACCTCTTAGATACGAACGTCACAACATGCATGTGTCTCACTAAAGGATTTAGGGACTTTATCTAAGATTTAAGATTATGCGACTGTCTGCCTGGAAATTAGAATGTGTGCGGATGATATGTAAAATTTTTAAATAAAATAGTGTAGCAGTTGATGATTATCCTATGCTAACATCTTGGTTTCTGTTTCAGGCATTAATAGATGCTACATCCTCTGACACCAGTCTGGAGGAAGAGACTGTCATTAGAATGGTGGCTTTGTTTGACCACGAGGAATGTGGATCTAATTCTGCCCAAGGAGCTGGCTCTCCTGTGGTGCATGATGCTTTCTCTAGGATCACAAATTCTTTCAGCTCAAATTCAAAGGTATAATGCCCTTTTTTATGTTTAAGGAATACATGGATTACTTATTTAGTGTTACTGAGAAAATTTATTGTTGTTTACTTTCCATTGAGGATTAACGCATGTAGGTAGTACCTTTATCACATGACACTATAGATGTTAGGGTAAATTACACTGTGAATTTTTTGTCAAAATCAACTTTAGTTCAGTAAAATTCTACACTTTACATATATCAATTTTTAGAAGCATACACCAAAACCCCGTAAATACTCGTAAACACTGTAAATGGTAATTTCTTGCCTAAATTACACAAAATTACCAAGATGCATTGTTTTCTGTACTTTAAAGCATAGTATTAAAAGAGGTTGAGTTCAATGCATAAACTAGGAAAAAAAGAAAAAAGAAAAATAGTGGAATATGCTGTGAGTTCTGATTGAAACAGCTAAAAATAAAGCATTGAAAAAAATCTGGACTTTTCTTTTTTGGCAAAGAAAACGATCACATCCACAACGAATGACCTTTTAATTGTTAGTTTTAACTAAATATTAACAGTTTGAGTGTTTCTGAATCTTCAAGGGGTTAACAGGGTAACGATTATGTTTCTGAAACATGAGTGGAGTAATCTATATGGTTTTAATCGTTGGTGTACTAAGATTGAGGTAAAAATGTTATTTAAATCTAGGTAGGCGTTGTGGTTATTTCAACCCTCATTATTCATTACAGCACCACTCCATTAGTCAGCATTCGAGATATTTAAATGGTGGAACAACCACAATTTAATTATGCTTTCAATCTTTAATTAGTTTTCGTTACGGTGATTTTGTTTTAGCTTCTTGAGAAAGCAATACAAAGAAGCTTCCTTGTATCTGCTGATATGGCACATGCACTACACCCAAACTACACGGTACGTCTTCTTATGTGCCTTGATTTACTGTTGCCGATAATTCAAAATGTTGATCCTTATTGAAGACCTAATTTCTCATAGGACAAGCATGAAGAAAACCATCAACCTAAACTACATGGAGGACTTGTCATTAAACAGAACGCAAATCAACGCTATGCAACCAATGCTGTCACATCCTTCATATTCAGGGAGATAGCATCAAAACATAAGCTTCATGTTCAGGTCAGCTTAGTGAAAAGTTTTATCTTTGTCTCTTTTCCTCCTCTCTGATTGGAACAAATTGTGTCTGCGGAGGAAGATACAATCGTTAGAAAAGCCCTCTCCACTTTAGTATCCGTAGTTTTTTCAAGGAGCAAAATTATTACCTGTTTCGAATTATCAGAAGAAACAGTGGAGGATTGGAATTGTGTGAGCACTAGTATTGAGATAATGAATTATAACGAGGTATGTTGATGTAGGACTTCGTGGTGCGCAATGACATGGCTTATGTATTCTAATGAATATTAGATAAAATTATCTAAAGTAACTTTATAAACTTTAAACCCTAATATTTATATTTATGAGATAATATAGTAAATAAAAAATTTGATTTGGAAAAGCTACTTTTAAGGGGGGAAAAAAACTGATCAAAATGTTATTAAGGTAGAGTTAGAAAATTATTCTGTAAATTAAAATATAACAAAAAAATTTCATGCCCTAAAAAAATCAATTAATATGTAAAATTAAATATAATGATTTTTTTATTTAAATCATGCTTATACAGTCAAAAAATGCATATACATATATCTTTACAAATAAGTAAAACAAAATCAACAAATATGATTCGATCAAATTAACAACGATAATTTTATCACTTTCTATCCAAATATTTTTTCTTTTATTTTTGTTCATTAATTTATTCATAAATAATTAATAGGAAAAGTGTGTGATGATCCTTTTAAAAGAGATAAAGAGATAGATGGATACCAAAAAAAAATTAGATAGATAACGAGGGAAAGAGAAAAAAAATCCACACTCTCTTCCCCATAATTTATATATTTCTCTCTCTTAAAATAATATAATTTTATATCACTTAAAATAATACATATTTTATATCAGGGTTCGCTTTTTCTGCAGTTACTGTATATGAGTTATCTGCAGTAACCCAATACGACGTCGTTTTGAGGCGGAAATCATGGTATTTTTGAAATTTTAATTTATTTCAGGGTTATAATATTATTTATATTTATAATTTTTTAAGATTTCAATACCAAAATAACGTCGTTTTGGAAATAAATGCGGATAACTTATCTGCATTAATTGTAGAAACATTTTTCCCTTTAAAATAATACATATATGTTTATTGCCATGAGAAATATGGGGGGAATAATTAATTTATTATTTTTTAAATAAAAAATTACTAATTTATCGCAGCTTTGGAAATAATTACGCATTTATTGCACAATATCACGCCCAATTTGGGCGTCACCAATCACGCCCAATTTGGATGTCACTCAAGAGGCTATCACGCCTAATTTAGGAGTCACTCATCAGGTGTTGACAAATGTCACATTTTTTTTCCAAAAAAAAATTAACAATTTAATCGTAAAACTTGTGAAGGCCATAACTCTTGGCTCGGGTATCTGAATCAGGTAATTTTTTTTATTCCACATAACTTTTCGAGATCTACATAATGACACCTCATTTGACATATTTTATCTCTCACAAACATAATTTGAATTTGCAACAATGAGACTTTATTTTATAAGCGTTAGGTTGTGACCCAATAAATTAATAATTAATTAATAAGTGTGACCCAATAAATTATAATCGTTAGATTGACGAAAATTAACGGTTAAGATTTAGTAGTAACAAGTAATAAGAAAAAAAGTAGTAATTATTGCATTTCCCTTATTTATTTCTATAATAGCGGGAAACAGTGTAGTTTAATATAAAATAAAAAGAAAAGTAATATGACAATACAATAATATAATTTATAAAAAAATTATATTTGATTAAACTCCCAATTCCTAATAGTGTCTTAAATTATTAAAAAATAAATAAGAGAACTTAGTAAAAATAGTAAAAAGATCAATAAAATTGATAAGTAATATAATTTGTATGAATCATTAAATATAAATAGAATACTAATGAAGGTAAGAGTTCTTATTTTCATATCGGTATAAATTGTCATCATTAATTCCATACCACGAATAATAACCCAGAAGCTTAGCTTATGAATGTTTTTCAAAAATAAAATCCTTATTCCTTAGAGATTTAGAATATTTATTTAATTATTTCCTTTATTAATACAGATTTCTCAAATTGATTTTTGAGTTTAAATCACAAATCAAATATTTATTTTGCAATAAATGTGTCATTATTTATCTTTATTAATACAGATTATTTCTTCTTGAGTGACGTCCAAATTGGGCGTGATTGGTGACAAATGTGTAGGTGATTACTTGTTGGGTTAATGATTTAGGGTCCACAAAGAGGAAGCGGGAATTCTAAAAAAAAGAAGAAGCGGGAAAGCAGCACTGACCGTGCGATTAAGATAGACGCGTTAAGTATGGACCGTTGGATATGGGGCTGTGAAACTATTTAAGTACAACTGCTATACGAGGCTCTGCAGATTTGGTTCATGCTCTATATTTCTTTCTTTCTTTCTCTGATTTGAAGTAAGCGAGGAAGGATTTATACAGAGACGATGGCATTCCTAGAATCTCATGCACCAAAGAAGAAACAATGCCTTAGTTTGAATGGTGATGTTTATGGTAGTTTTGATGTACCTTTTGAATACTTCTCATTATCAAAGATGTCAGGTCTTGAGAAAAAGGATTTAAAACGGAGGTTAAATTGGGAACTTGAACAAGTAAGGGAAACTCAGAAGAAAGTTGACAGTATGGACTCACATATTGTTGGATTATCTCCTTCTAGTGACGTAAGGAGCTGCAGTGCTGGACAGAAGAGGCCTAAGCTGGAGAGCAGGCATACAAAACTGGAAACATCAGCCCCACATGGTAAGAAAAGGCCCTTACCACAGAATACAAAACTGGAAACATCAGCCCCACATGGTAAGAAAAGGCCCTTACCAGGACGTAATGGTCCCAAGACAAAGGGAAGTATGTCTGGGCATTTTGAATATGTGAAACCTGCTACACCAGTGACTTCATATGCTACATCGATGAAACCATGTGAGACATTACTTAACCATTTGATGTCACATAAATTTGGTTGGGTTTTTAAGACACCAGTTGATGTTGTTAAATTGAACATTCCGGATTATTTCACTGTCATCAAACATCCAATGGATTTGGGTACTGTAAAGAGTAGAATAACTTCTGGTGAATATTCAAATCCTATGGATTTTGTTGCCGATGTACGACTGACTTTCTCGAATGCAATTACTTATAATCCACCTTGCAATGATGTACATATCATGGCAGAGACCCTTAGTAAAGTTTTTGAAAAGAGATGGAAGACTATAGAGAAGAAAATTCCTGTTGTTGATGGTGGCCCATCTCAGCCTTCAAGACCTGTTGCTTGTGTAGAAACTGAAATTTCTGATCGAATTCCTCCTGCAAAAAAGAAGAAAATATCATCAAATGATACTATTGTCAAGCCAGAGGCTGTTAAAAGAATTATCACTGAAGAGGAGAAGCATAAATTGAGTCTTGAGTTGGAGGAGGCAATGCTTGGAGAGTTGCCTGAAACCATTGTTGATTTCTTGAAAGAGCATAGTTCTGATGCAGGGCAAACCAATGATGATGAAATTGAGATTGATATTGATATTGATGCTCTTAGTGATGATACCTTATTCAAAATGCAGAAGCTTCTTGATGAGTATATGCTGCAGAAGTAAAAACTCCAGGCAAAAGCTGGACAGTGTGAAGTGGAGGTCTCTCTCTCTCTATATGTGTGTGTGTGGGTGCGGGTGTGGGTGTTGGGGGGGTGTGTTTGACTAATTCAATTGTCAAACCATGTGATGTTATTGTGCTGATCTTGCATATCAAATTTAAGATAAACTAGACATTCATAATTTTCTAATTGAATAGTTGATGTTCAGTCTTATGCTAAACCCCTATAATAAATATTCTATGAGCTTGATCTGCCTCATGACAACTTTCAATCTAACAGTTGAACTTGATGAAATTTAACATTTTTAAAGATTTATTCCATGGAGTGTGTTTTTTAAAGATTTATTCCATGGAGTGTGTTAGAGTTTTACAAAGGGTAAGTAGATCCCCACTTTTTTTTTGGAGATAATAGATCCCCACTTTATGAGTTAAAATACTGTGATTTTACCTAAAATGACGTAATTCTATGTCTTTTAAAAGGACAAATACTAATTACTTTGTATAATAATAAAAATAGATCCTCGTGGAAAAGTCCATAAAAATCAATGTTCATGGGAGAATTCATTAAGATAAATAATGAGAAAATCAACAAGCACTGATTTGTAAGAATAACCATTTATTAAGGGATTGTAGCACTTAGGCAATTAGGCCCACTATCCATCTATGTGTGCCACCGACACTCACTGTCACTAGTTGGGAAACACTAGACTCAAAAATAGTCATCACATACAATAAGCAACTGTCTCCATTCTCATTCGTGATTTACACATGTATGCATTTGACCTTTACGCTTTATATCTCTTATAAATATTAACTTGAGCCTCGGAGTTTGTAGGAATATCACCCCTCTTGCTCATCGAAGCGCACAAATGAATCACATACGATCGCTATAGGATCTCCGTTAATGGACACCCAAACACAACCTTTCACGTGATTATATTTATGTTCACGTAAACATTGTTATGTACGATAATTCATTTTCACTATATCATATATCACAATAGAATTA
>JAVKPL010001934.1:0-17463 GCA_032173675.1 Gastrolobium villosum | reverse complement strand
GACGACCCCTGGATGCTCATGTAAAAATAAAAGTTTGTTACTAAGAGCTCAACACAAAGAAAGGTAGTGGTAGACCGAAACTTAACTGGAGAAAGGTAGTTAAACAAGACTTAATGGAGTGGGATATAGATTAACAAATGATGTGTCTTAGGACGGAATGGAGAAAAGCTATAAGCAGGGTGGAAGAAGGTTAAACTCGTTGTTATTCCTATGTTCCAGATGGTCTCTTTTTAGTTCTTTTCCTCTTCAACCCCTTCTTGTCTTTTATCTTATTTTCTCCTTCCCCAATTTTTTATTTATTTGTATTTTATTTTTTAATCTCCTTTCATTTATCATTGGGTTCATTTACCACCCACTCCAATTACTTTGGGTTAAAAGTGCTGTTAATGTTGATCTTGATGACATTGAATATAATTTTAATAATAAAACAAAAAACTATTTATCTGAAAATTTATTTTTTTATATATTTAAATTCATACAAAAGCGAAGTTATATTTTAGTTAATAGTAACAGAAAAAATTAGTAAGAAAATAAGTATATATTAAAATATTTTATTTTAAAATATTTAAGAATACATATCATATACTTGATGTTTGAAAATATATTTTTTTGTGATAAACTTGTATAGATTCAAACTTAAATATATTTTTTTGTGATATTTTACTTGACTATTGTGCCGATTGTCTTGTCTTCTTCTATTATCGTGCTGAACTCTTAAATTATTTCTGTATTGTTGCTGACAAATGATTATATATTGCAGGAAAGGCCCTATATTCAAAGTTCTACTTGTCATGATTATCTCCTTTTTGACCTCTTGCTGTTCATTTGGCCTTCCATGGCTATCAAAGTGCATCCCTTGTCCTCCTCATTTGAGGGATCAGTGCCCAACCGGACACTACAAGAATTTTCAGTGCCCACCTAACCACTACAACGACCTTGCCTCTCTCTTTTTTACTACTAATGATGATGCTATTCGTAACTTATTTATTGCTGGCTCTGACAAAAGATTTCTGCTCTCTAGTCTTATGATTTTCTTTGTGGCCATATACTTTCTTGGAATCATCACTTATGGCATTGCCATTCCCTCTGGGCTCTTTATTCCTGTTATACTTGCTGGAGCTTCGTATGGGCGTCTCGTAGGAAGTCTATTGACTCCATTCACTGTTCTTGATGTGGGTTTGTTTGCCCTCCTTGGGGCTGCATCCTTCCTTGGTGGCACCATGAGAATGACCGTTTCTCTTTGTGTCATACTTCTTGAACTCACAAATAACCTGTTGATGCTTCCACTGGTGATGTTGGTTCTCCTTATTTCCAAGTCTGTGGCTGATTGTTTTAACAAAGGAGTTTACGATCAGATTGTGCAAATGAAGGGGCTACCTTATATGGAAGCACATGCAGAACCATACATGAGGCAATTAATTGCAAGTGATGTTGTTTCTGGTCCATTGGTTACATTTGCTGGGGTTGAAAAAGTGGGGAATATTGTCCATGCTTTAAAGGTCACGGGACATAATGGGTTTCCTGTAATTGATGAGCCTCCTTTCTCAGATGCTCCTGAATTGTGTGGGTTGGTTTTGAGGTCTCATCTGCTTGTACTCCTTAAACACAGGACATTTACAAAGGAGAGAGGGATGACTGGATCCTCCATTATGAGAAACTTCAAGGCACATGATTTTGCAAAGCCAGGTTCAGGCAAGGGGATCAAGCTGGAGGATATAGACATTTCTGAGAACGAGATGGAAATGTATGTTGATATCCATCCAATTACTAATACGTCACCATATACAGTTGTGGAAACAATGTCTCTAGCTAAAGCTGCTCTTCTTTTCCGGGAGGTTGGCCTCAGGCACTTGTTGGTGGTGCCAAAGACACCGGGAGTAAGACTTTCTCTCCCTCTCTGTATCTATGTATGTATGTATCTTGTGTGTGTAGTGAGCTGAACATGATGGATGCTATTCGATCGTGTCTGTTATACTAGCTTTTCTCATTAATTGTTATTTTTCAATAATGCCTTAGAGTAACTTTTCTATTTACTTATTATTGTACAGAGACCTCCAATTGTCGGGCTCTTGACAAGACATGATTTCATGCCTGAGCATGTCTTGGGACTTTACCCTCACTTCCACTCCCATAAGTAGAGAAATCATTATCAAGCGGATTTTTTTGGTGACATCAAACCTCACCAGCTATAAAGCCCCACGGAGTTCCTTTTATTAGTAGAAGATTAATCAAGATCTTTACCGCAATCACCTTGTTGTTATAGAGCACAATACCTAGATGAGCTTACGTGTGTTTTCATTCCTTTTCTCTCTTGGAACTTGTATTTCGTCTCATATCGTTTCTCGTTATCTCTTGTAAGTTAGAAGATTGCAGAATTCGAATCTTTCAGTAGGGAAAAAAAAATTAAAAGTTTTGCATATAAAGATGGGAATGTTATATTTACAAATTGTTTGTTTATAAATTTTACCGGTCATACATTAATCAAGAGTGTCATTCTTAGTGTAATTTGTAAAAAAAATTGTAAACGATTCTTCCTCTTCATAAATATATAAATAATGCTACAAACACTTATACACTATTTACTTCACATTTGTACAGTTTTCAGCGGTTTATAATAAAGAACCAATTCATCACAAAATTTTAAATGTTTGATGAATACCTTTTTAATGATTTATAGTATTAGTATTCTCTAACACACCTTTTATGTAAAAATTCTTTGGGCTTGAAACGTGGATGTTGCATACGCCTAATTTTATTTTATTTTTGTTTTAAATTATGCTTATTTAATTCCACAAGTGAGGGGAGGTGAGGATCGAACTCATGATCTTATAGTCATTTAAACTCTGATATCATATAAAGAACCAATTCAACATAAAACCTTAACAGTGTTGGGTAAAGGTATTTTTAATGATATTTTTTTTTTCTAACATATAACTCTTAAAAAAATAGGGTTCAATGAGTATAATGTTGCATGATTTAAGAAAATTTTCCTACACTCACTATAACACCTCAAATATTTAAATGTGCATTTTAATGTTATATTGTGAAATGAAAGTTGGTGGATTAGTGAAAATCCATGAATTATGGCCAAAATGGGCAAAAAGGGCAAAATGGTAATTTGCCAACCGTGTGTTCTGAGGCTAAAATACTGAGTTAGAGGTTTCATATGACAAAAATAACACTGGAAATGGAATCAGGGCGAAAAATTGAGTGAATAGGCAAATTTGAGAAAAATTTATGAATAGTGATTTTTTTAGTGTTAAATACTGAGGTGTGAGTGTACCAATAGGTGTGAAATTTTTATCAAGATTTTGGAGAAGTAAAAATATGTCGTGGACTGGAAAAATATTTAGATTAAGGATTTATGATCAGAAATTTTATCGGAGTAAAAGTTAGATCGCGTGTGGGACCCGTGTGACCGAAGTCACTTGGCCCCACCTCCTTTTCTTTCCTTCTTTCCCTCTTTTCTTCTCCACTTCTCGCGCACACCCAGTGAGGAAAGAACCAAACCACCATTTCTTCACATTTCTTCCATTCCTTCGTTTCTTCACCGAATCGCTTGATTTTGGTGTTGAAATCTATCGTAAACAACCTTCCAAAGCCATTGGTAACACTTAGAAGCCTTGAATCCATCTCTTGGCCGCGTTTTTGAGCAAAAACAGATCCGACCCATAGTGTTCATGGAGTTTTCTTGGAGGTTTTGATCTTCAAATGGTTTAGTGAAGCCTTGGTGGTGATCATACAACACATTGTAAGTATATTTGTAGTCTTTTGATGGTTGATTTCATAGATCTATGAATTTGTGTTCAAAGCTTTGATTTTAGATGTGTGATGATAGAGAGCTCAAATGGAAAAATGCTATTAGATGAAAAGGCCTTAGAATCATGTTTGTAAGCTAGAAATGCTATGTTAATTTTTGGTGAAAAATATAGGTTTTTAACTTAGGCAAAATTGAGGAGTGTTCATGGAAAAATGAGTTTTGGTGTAATTTGGATTTGATGATTGTTGTAGGGTGCCTCACACGGACGGAATTGTGAAAAGTTGAATTGGAGCATACGTTTGGAACGGATTGCTCGTATTGAGGTAAACTCTTGGAACTTGGGTTTAATCCCTAGTGTGCTCCACCACACCTAGAGGAAGGTTGTGGTTGGATTATGTGGTTATGACATGATGTGATTGTGTGCTTGTATGCATATTGCTTGTATTGTGTGAAAATTGTTTGGTCACTGGCCAGTTGACGAGTGGAGTTTGGACATCCGCTGGGTTCATCCTTGTGAGAATGCCAGTCGGGTTTTGCCGTGGAGTCGACTCTGGGAGCGGCGCCAGGATGATCCAAACGTGGGACGTCCGCCGGATAGGGCTCATGAGGAGTTCCGGTTGGGTATTGCCATGGAGTCTTCTCAACCATGGGAGAGGCGCCAGGACTGTCTCGGGAGTTATACGATGGATTCCTTGAACATGAATCCATGAGTGGATGTTCTTGGGTTGTCTCCAGTTGGATGGTGATATTGTTTTACTTGCATATTACATGATGTCATTTTTATACATTTTAGTGAGCCATGGAGTGGAGAGAGCCTCTAGCTCCATTGGTTTACTGAGATATATCCGTATATCTCACCCCGTGTTTGGGGGACCACATTTCAGGTCACTATGAGACGGGAGGAGCTTCGGGCAAGAAGCCCGTATAGTGGACGTTGGATTGGCATGCGGTGCATTGGGAATGCATGACATTTTGGAGGAGTTATGGAGTGCACATAGCATACCATTAGTATTTTGAGACTTAGGTCATGAACATATTGCATGATGTTATTTCCATGCTTTTGTTAGTGTTCATGATTATATGCTAAGTCTTGTTTATGTTTCATTATTCATGGCATGGATAACTGTATCTTTTGAGTGAGCATGGGACTTGTCCATTGCCACATTCATAGCCTTGAAGTCTTAGTATTCATGTTGTAAAAATGGTCCATATTTGTATGTAAATGGCCATTATTTGAGGACTTTGTAAATGATGTTTAATCTAAGGAAAATGCATGATGGAAGGGCCTAGAGCCTACATTAGGACATGATTATGTGTTATGTGGAGTACCAAGGGGTTAGGGATGGATTACACACCCTTTTTGGGTCTTAAAATGCTGTAATCTGTCATTTTGCTGCATAGTAATCGATTACCCAAGGCATGGTAATCGATTACCATGCAACAGGGGACGAAAAATTGGCTACTGTCTTCACTGGTAATCGATTACTGGCCTTTGGTAATCGATTACCATGTGAGGTAATCGATTACCCAAAGTTGGTAATCGATTACCAGAACAGAGGATTGAGAAAATTGGCTACTGCCTCATTTTTGACAGGTGGTAATCGATTACCACCCACTGGTAATCGATTACCACAGTGTAAATTTTGAAAATTCAGGTTTTTCTAGACTAAAAGAAAGGGGCTTAACTTGATGGGTAGAACTCCAAATGATACGTGGTTTGAAACCACGCGTAGATAACGTAAAGGACTATAACTTGGTAAAATGAGAGAGTAAGATGGTGAGTTTAAATGAATTGAAATAAAAGAAAGATTTATGATGTTAGAAAGTGTATGATTCCGCAAATGGCATTTACAATTATAGTGTGGTTTTAATTGATTACGGAAAATGTATTGATGTAAAAGAAAAGGAATATGTTAAAAGAAAAATTTGCCCGTAATTTAATTAACCTAATCACTGTGATTGTAACTGCGCTTAATATCATAATCAATGTTAACAATACCGGTGTACAACGGGCTGTTACATTTTATGGTATCAGAGCAGTTTTGTGAGGGAACTCTGATTGTTGTGTATGTTGTATCTTGTGTGCCATAGCTATCTGTGAACTATCTATGATTAATGTATATGTGATTCCTCAGTGTGGGTCTGATCAACTCATTCCTTTGTGTTACATGTACAGATATCATGAGTAGGGCACGAGGTCGCCGTGGGGCACGTGGTGCAGGTCCTTTGCCACCGGATCCGGTCACTGCAGTCCTGAATGCTCTGCAGGCGGAGACGGCTGCAAAATAGAAATATGACTGAAAACCTGATGAAAACCAATCAGGATATGATGCAGGCCTTTATGGCTGAGATGAGGGCGGATAGAGGTCGTCCTAGGAGGGATAATACACCTCCACATACGGCTACGGTGACTCCTACACCGACGCCATCTGTTACTCCTCAACAGGGGGAGAGTGGGGCTAGTCACCACACTGGTGAGGCTAGTCATCATACTACTACTGACCCTAGCTATGTTCCTGATCCATCATCTGTTGCCCAATCCACTGGGGCTGCTGGGCAGGTGCTTGATAATGCTGACGATGAGCGTAGGCTCATATCTTTTAGGAAACATAAGCCACCCGCATTTCTGGGGTCAAGGGACCCAAAGGAGGTTACTGCTTGGTTGAGGGGTATGGATAAGATTTTTCAAGTTATGAGATGCCAAGATCCGCAGAAGCTATTGTATTCTGTTTATATGCTGGAGGGTGATGCCCAAGAGTGGTGGGACAATGTGTCTCGCCCATTTGTTATTCAGGGTGAGGTTCTTACTTGGACTTTATTCGAAGGTTTATTCCATGAAGAATATTTTCCCCGCGATGTTCGGGAGGCAAAGCAAGGAGAATTTGATAATTTGGTACAGGGAGTCATGACTGTGGATGCCTATGTGGCAAAATTTAATGAACTTGTCAAGTTTGCTAATTATGGAGGTACTCTACCTACTCCGGAATTCTTGTCAGCTAAATTTCAAAGAGGGCTGAGTGAAAAGATTGCTAAGAGGATGTCTAATACTGCGGTGAGAAACTTTGCTGATTTGGTGACCCAGTGCAAAAGGGTCGAGACTGTTTATGGAAGGTATCCGAAATCTGATTCGGCAAAAGAGCAAGATGTTAAGAGGACACCTGGTCCTTCTGGTAATACCAACAGAGGAGGTTTCAATAATAATAATAATAGAGGTAGGGGGTTGCATGTGAGGCAGCCTCCTGGTCAGTTCAAGAGGGGTGGAAATACTGGTGGTGGTGGTGCTTCGAACAGATATTTTACCCCACAATGTGGGAAGTGTGGGAAATACCACAGAGGTGTATGTGGTGCTGGTACGTCGAACTGCTTTAGATGTGGTCAGAGTGGCCACTTTGCTAGGAATTGTCCATCTTCTTCGGGGCAGGCTGCGAATCTGCAGGCCTTGCCGCCAGCTACTACTACTACTGCTACTCCTATTGCTGTTGTTCCTACTGTGGGAAGAGTTTATACTACAAATGCACAACGTACTGAAAAGGCTCCGAACTTGGTTAAAGGTATAATTTTTCTCTCTAATGTTGATTTATCTGTGTTGTTTGATTCGGGAGCGACACATTCATTTGTGGCGGACTATGTGGCTAAGGCGTTGGACTTAAAGGTAACACGGATGGTTCCTCCGATGCGTATGACTACCGCTACAGGAGAGGTTAGTGAATCGTCTTGGATTTGTGAAGATGTGAAGTTCACTTATTTAGGCAGGGGTTACACCATTGATTTAATTATCTTACCCCTAGCCTCTGTCAATTTGATTTTGGGGATGGATTGGTTGTCTCGGAACTGCGCAATGATTGATTGCTGCGGAAAGAGGTTGTTGCTATCTCACGAGAGGCCGTCTGGTTGTCCGTCTTTATATTTGTCTGTTAGTCAAACTGTGAAAGCCTTGAAGGCTGGAGATTTGGGTTATGTTCTTTTGGGCGGATTGGTGGGTGACAAAAAGGAGGAGATTTCTACTATTCCGGTTGTAAATGAGTTTGAGGACGTATTTCCGGATGAGATACCGGAATTCCCACCTGAGAGAGAGATTGAATTCTCGATTGATCTACTGCCTGGTGTGGGGCCGATCTCCTTGGCTCCATACCGGATGTCGCCACTTGAGTTGGCCGAGTTGAAGAAACACATTGAAGAATTGTCTGCGAAGAATTTTATTAGGCCGAGTGTGTCTCCGTGGGGAGCACCGGTGATATTTGTAAAGAAAAAGGATGGTAGCATGAGATTGTGCACTGACTACCGACAGCTGAATAAAGTGACTATTAAGAACCGGTACCCATTACCGCGTATTGATGATTTATTAGATCAGTTGAGGGGTGCCTGTGTATTTTCGAAGATCGATCTCCGGTCCGGATACCACCAGATTCGGATTAAACCGGAGGATGTACCTAAAACAGCTTTCCGGTCCAGATATGGACATTTTGAATATCAAGTGATTCCTTTTGGGCTTACTAATGCCTGATAACTCATATTTTATTACACTTATTTGTTACTCTTGGTTGGTAATTTTAGGTTTTATTTGAATTAAATAAAGGTATTTTGGGTTAAATTAGAATTCTAGTTTTTAATAGGGTTTAATTGATTTTCGTCATAATTTTCCAGATTTACACTACTTTCGTATTTTGACCATATCTCACTCTACAGATGTCCGATTGACTCCGTTCTTGTTGCGTTTTGCAGCTAACAGGAAGGGCTATAATCGCTATTTCAGCTACTGAAGCTCAATTCGGACGGGAAGATGGTCTAAACCTGAGCTCAAGATGACGTGTTTTTTGCTGGAATATTATTTCATTATTGGACTTGTAATTTAAATTAAAGCCCAAATATTTAAGTGGCCCAAAGCCAAATTAGTTTTATTTTATTATTTTATATTGCATTTTAGACGAATGGGCCGGGCCAATCTGAATTAAGCCCAGCCCAAAATGGTTTTTAAACCCTAGGGGCATATGTAGGAGAGGAGGGGAAACATTTTGGATTATGTAATTTTCGATTTGGAGGATCAAGACACTTTTCTCTGAAGCGTTCTTCGCGTTCTTCATCTTCTTCTTCTTTTTCTTTTATGCAACTTAATTTGTAATCATGTTTATCCTAGCCATGTTAGGCTAAACCCCCTTTTAATCAACCTAAGGGGAAGGGATTCCATGGATCTGTTTAGAGGATTTGCGATCAATCTCTAACCAGATTTGTTTCTTTACCCTAACTCAGATCAATATCGTGCGATTGTGGATATTCGATCTGAGGTTCGCGATTGCGATTATGGGTGAAGAATGATCATCAGATTTGATGATCCGATTAACCTCAATTGGAAATAAGGATTCTGATTCAATTGGGATTAATCGTGAATTTGGTAATTTTTCTAATTCTTTAACCAGATTTGTTTCTTTTCCTAACTCAGATCGATATCGTGCGATTGTGGATATTCGATCTGAGGTTCGCGATTGTGATCATGGAAAAGGGATAATCATCAGATTTGATGATCCGATTGTTCTCAATTGAAAATAAGGATTCTGATTCAATTGAGATCAACCGTGAATTTGGTAATTTTTATCCAATGAAGGACATCCATGGAACCCTAACCTTAGGTTGGTTAATTTTGAATTACGAATTTTAATCCCAATTTTATATTCTGTCTTTTAAATTATTCAAACTGAAATCAAAACCCCCCTTTTATTTTCTATTTTCAGCAACGATTTTCACCCAAACAATTTCCTTGAGAGACGACTTAGGGTTTCCACTTTACTGCAAATTTTCTGAACCCTAAATAAAAATAATTTTTAATTTGCACGAGTTCGACAGCTCGTGTCAAATTTGGCGCCGTTGCCGGGGAAATTGCATCGGTCGAAATCGTTTCTGTTTCTAAAAAAAAAAAAAAAAAAAAAAAATTGAATTGTCTTTTAATTTTCGTTTCAGTTTCAGTTTTCATTTGAATTATCTTTTCTGTTTCAGTTTTCTTTTTAATTTTCGTTTCTGTTACAGAGTTTAAAAGAAAAATTCAAAAAAAAAAAATTTAATGTTCTTTAATTCTCCTTAATTTTTTTTAATTCTCTTTTATTTTAATTTTCGTTTTCTGTTTCTGTTTAAAAAAAAAAATTGTTTTTGAATTATCCATTTTTGTGTGTTTCTATTTTTCTGAGCATACCTTAGTGCAAGCATCCACAGTCCAATCCTCAGCAGCTTCTACAGTAGCATCAAGCATGAATAATCAAAGAATTGAAAATAAGCTTGAAGAGTTAAACTCGTTGGTGAGACAATTGGCAGTAACACAGATAGTGCAGCCTCCCACTCCACAGATGAGCAACTTGTGTGGTATCTACTATGATCCTCTTCATCCCACGGATGTCTGCCCTTCCTTTCATAATAGCATCCCTCTAGTTGACCAGACAGTAGCTACAGTAGGAGTTTTTCCAGGAAAATTGCAGTATCAGCAGCAGCAATACAATCCCTTCTCTAATACTTACGATCCTCGCTGTAATCCCCACTTGAATTGGAATCAGAACCTGAACCAGCAGAGCCTTGCTCCTTATCAACAGAGGCAAAATTTCCAGCAGGCTGTACCTCCACAACATTTGCAACAGGAGCCACTAGCCCAACAGCAAATCAATTGCGGTCCTTCACTAGAAGATTTGGTGAAACAGATGGCGACGAGTAACTTGCAATTTCAGCAGCAGACTGAATCTACAATTCAGAACCTGCAAACACAGATTGGGCAGTTGGCAACATCAATGAGTCAGGTTCAACCTCAAAGTTCCAGCAGTTTTCTTCCTCCGCAAATAGTTCCAAAACCAAAAGGGAATGCAAATGCCAGTACTATATCTCTAAGGTCAGGCAAGCAACTGCATGAGCCCCAGCAAGCTACAGTTGAGGATGAACTAGCATTGGAAATAAATAAGACAGTGCAAGAGAAGCGAAAACTTGACAATGAACCTGAGTTCTCTGTTCCGCTTCCCTTCCCTCAAAGAGCCATCAATTCCAGGAAATTGGCAGAAATAGCACAAGAGAAGGAGTTACTAGACACATTCAGGAAGGTTGAAGTTAACATTCCTCTCTTAGATACGCTCAAGCAGATTCCAAAATATGCCAACTTCCTAAAAGAATTATGCATCAATAAGAGGCGACTGAAGGGGGACGAGATAGTTAACGTGAGCCACAATGTATCAGCCTTCATCCAACCCATGCCTGAGAAATGCAAAGATCTAGGAACATTTACTATTCCCTGCATTATAGGAAGTTCTATATTTGATGATTGCATGCTAGACTTAGGTGCTCCCATTAAAGTCATGCCTGAGTCTGTTTACAAGTCCCTTGGTCTTGATCCTTTGCGTGCTACTGATGTTATTATCCAGTTAGCCAAAAGGAGCAATGCTCACCCTTCTGGTCTAATTGAAAATGTTTTAGTCAGAGTAAATAACCTGATATTTCCTGATGACTTTTACATTTTAGATATGGAGGGTGAGTCTCCTAGTAGTACGCCCCCAATCATACTTGGGAGGCCCTTTTTGAAAACTGCAAGGACCAAATTAGATGTGCATGCTGGGACTCTATCCATGGAATTTGATGATAGAATTGTACATTTTAGTATATTTGATTCCATGAAGCATTCTAAGGTTCAAGTTGAGCATTCAGTTTCATGCATAAATGTGATTCATGATGTGGTTGGTAAGGTTGATTCTGAATTGATTAATGATTGTGCATTACCTGTGGATTCTGATCTACCTATTAATGATTCTGAACTTGTACTCAATGTGAAGTTAGGCAAGACTCCCCATTCTAGTAATGACTTTGATCCTAACTCTCATGGACCCAAGATGAAATGGGTACAAAAAATTTCTTCCTCTATTTTTAGTATGCAGAAAAGTTTACGTAAGGTTGGAAGAAAGGATCAAGAGAAGAAGAAATGCATACAGAAAAGAAAACCCCCAAAGTTGCGTGATAAGCAGATGGGGAAGAGTTGCAAAATAATTGGCCATCACCTCAAAGTTGTTCATGAAGGACCCCAGAAGCAACCTGTGGAGACAGAGGCTCTACTCACTGATGTTGTTTATCCTCCTTAGGGAGTCCAGGGAGTCTTCTTCCCTCTTTTTTCTTTTCTTTCTGTTATTTGCATTTTTCTTTTTCTTTCTTTCTTTTAGTTTTTGACTTCCGTAGGTAGATTTTCCTCTTCTTTCTGGTTATTATTGAGTGGTACATGGATTATACTTAAATCACAGGGTTTGATAGAAATTTCTGCTTAGGCCTGGTTCTTGATTCTTGGATCGCATTACTTGTTACTTGTTACTTGATACTGTGCTGCTGATTGCATGATTTGGTATACCCTTGTGAGGTTTTTGAGCCTGTAGACATGGTCTTCATATGTAGGCCAGTCTTTCTTTCTTGTGTGATTCTACTCTTGATTGTTGTCCTCTAGAACTTGCTCTTGTTCTTTTTGAAACTGCACTTTTCACTTGCATGCATGAATATGATTGAGGCATTCTTTCTTTCTTTACCCACTTTAGCCAGATAGTCATCCCTTATATTATTATCCCTTGGTGAGCCCCTTTGAGCCTTTCTACCCTTTATTTCTTCAGCCGCATTACAAACCTAAGTGAAAAACCAATTGATTCCCTACCCTGGAGATTTACTGAGCATTGGTTTCATTGTGATGTTTTGTTTAAGTGTGGGGGTTTGCCCGAGACGGACAAAAGTTTAAGTGTGGGGGTTGACCATCTGATTCATTTCTGCTATGTGGTTTTACAAAAAAAAAAAAAAAAAAAAAAGGAAAAAAAAAAACAAAAACAAACAAAACAAAGAAAACAAAAAAAAGGAAAAAAAAGGAAAAAAAATGTTTATTTCTATCTTTTCAGTATCTTTGTTTTATGTTCTTAGTTTAGTTCTTAACTTTTTCTCTTTGTAAATTTCTAGGGTGTTTAGCCTTCTCTTCCATATTCATCCATACCTTTACCTCAGCCCCATTACAACCCTGCATAAAGCCCTCTTGATTTGTGCATGCATGTGTTATTAGCAGTGGAGAAGTAGAACTTGAGCAAGCCTATGGTAGGATGATTTTCTTGAGTTGATTTGAGTGATATACTGAATTAACTGATACACTTGAGAGAAAATTGAGAGCATCCTGTGAGGAACCATTTTTGTGTAGTTAGCAGTTGCAGTTGAAATTGACACGTCTTGTGATTTGAGAATAAGGAATTTTTGTCCTGATTATTTTATCTGTTCAAGACTTGTGATTTTTGTTATCTTTTGTATACTTGCTAATTATTGGAAAGGATTGGTTGATCTTAGTCTTTGCTTTTAATTTTAGTTTTTGCCCAGGAGTGCAAAAAGATAAGTGTGGGGGAATTTGATAACTCATATTTTATTACACTTATTTGTTACTCTTGGTTGGTAATTTTAGGTTTTATTTGAATTAAATAAAGGTATTTTGGGTTAAATTAGAATTCTAGTTTTTAATTGGGTTTAATTGATTTTCGTCATAATTTTCCAGATTTACACTACTTTCGTATTTTGACCATATCTCACTCTACAGATGTCCGATTGACTCCGTTCTTGTTGCGTTTTGCAGCTAATAGGAAGGGCTATAATCGCTATTTCAGCTACTGAAGCTCAATTCGGACGGGAAGATGGTCTAAACCTGAGCTCAAGATGACGTGTTTTTTGCTGGAATATTATTTCATTATTGGACTTGTAATTTAAATTAAAGCCCAAATATTTAAGTGGCCCAAAGCCAAATTAGTTTTATTTTATTATTTTATATTGCATTTTAGACGAATGGGCCGGGCCGATCTGAATTAAGCCCAGCCCAAAATGGTTTTTGAACCCTAGGGGCATATGTAGGAGAGGAGGGGAAACATTTTGGATTATGTAATTTTCGATTTGGAGGATCAAGACACTTTTCTCTGAAGCGTTCTTCGCGGTCTTCGCGCTTCTTCTTCTTTTTCTTTTATGCAATTTAATTTGTAATCATGTTTATCCTAGTCATGCTAGGCTAAACCCCCTTTTAATCAACCTAAGGGGAAGGGATTCCATGGATCTGTTTAGAGGATCTGCGATCAATCTCTAACCAGATTTATTTCTTTACCCTAACTCAGATCAATATCGTGCGATTGTGGATATTCGATCTGAGGTTCGCGATTGCGATTATGGGTGAAGAATGATCATCAGATTTCAATTGGAAATGATCCAATTGGGATTAACCTCAATTGGAAATAAGGATTTGTTTCTGATTCAATTGGGATTATATTCGTGAATTTGGTAATTTTTATCCAATGAAAATAAGGACATTCAATTGAGATCAACCGTGAATTTGGTAATTTTTATCCAATGAAGGACATCCAAACCCTAACCTTAGGTTGGTTAATTTTGAATTACGAATTTTAATCCCAATTTTATATTCTGTCTTTTAAATTATTCAAACTGAAATCAAAACCCCCCTTTTATTTTCTATTTTCAGCAACGATTTTCACCCAAACAATTTCCTTGAGAGACGACTTAGGGTTTCCACTTTACTGCAAATTTTCTGAACCCTAAATAAAAATAATTTTTAATTTGCACGAGTTCGACAGCTCGCTAAAGAGATTATTTTTAATTTGCACGATGTGAAGTTTACTTATTTAGGCAGGGGTTATACCATTGATTTAATTATCTTACCCCTGGCCTCTGTCAATTTGATTTAATAAAAATAATTTTTAATTTGCACGAGTTCGACAGCTCGTGTCAATGCCCCTGCGGTGTTCATGGACTATATGAACCGCATTTTCAAACCGTTTTTGGACCAGTTTGTAATTGTTTTTATTGATGACATTTTGATCTACTCTAACCAGAGTAAGGAGGAGCACGTCGACCATTTGAGGACTGTGTTGCAGGTGTTGAAAGATAAGAAACTATATGCTAAACCGTCTAAGTGTGAATTCTGGTTGTCTGAGGTGCAATTTTTGGGTCATGTTATTTCTGCAAGTGGTGTTGCAGTGGATCCAAGCAAGATTGAAGCGGTAAGTGACTGGGAACGACCTAAGACTGTGACTGAGATTAGAAGTTTTCTGGGGCTTGCTGGTTATTATCGCCGATTTATACAGGGATTTTCTGCAATGGTCCTACCGTTGACTCGATTGACACAGAAGGATACTCCTTTTGTGTGGACCCAGGAATGTGAGGACTGTTTTCTGCTACTTAAAGAGAAATTGACCACTGCTCCGGTGTTAACTTTACCAGATCCGGAGGGTGAGTTTGTGTTATATTGTGATGCCTCTAAGAAAGGTTTAGGGAGCGTACTGATGCAGGAAGGAAAAGTGATTGCTTACGCGTCTAGGCAGTTAAGGCCGCATGAAGAAAATTATCCGACGCACGACTTGGAATTGGCTGCTATTGTGTTTGCCTTAAAAATCTGGAGGCATTTCCTGTATGGGATGAAATTTGCTGTGTTCAGCGACCATAAAAGCTTGAAATATTTATTTGATCAGAAGGAGCTGAATATGAGGCAGCGTAGATGGGTTGAATTCTTGAAAGATTATGATTTTGAGCTGAAATACCACCCGGGAAAGGCTAATGTTGTGGCAGATGCATTGAGTAGGAAGTCTGTCAATTTATCTCATATGATGATGTGGGACAATGAAGTGATTGAGCAATTCCGTGATATGAAAATAACGGATTTCTTTGCAGGAAGAATGTGTGATATGGAGTTGACTCGGATTGAGAACGAGCTGCACGAGAAGATTAAAGAGACTCAAATCAGAAATGAAAGTATAAAATATTTGAAAGGCCAGAGTGGCATATCTGTTAATGAACAGGGGTTATTATTATATCAGGGCAGGATTGTTGTGCCCAAGGAACTTGCAGAGGAAGTTATGACTGAGGCCCATAAGGGTCAATATGCTATCCACCCAGGTGCCACAAAAATGTACCAAGATTTGAAAGTTAAGTTCTGGTGGCCTGGGATGAAAAGGGATGTTGCCGAGTACGTGTCTAAGTGCTTGGTGTGTCAGAAAGTGAAAATAGAGCATCAGAAACCTGCTGGATTACTTCAGCCGCTGGATATACCAGAATGGAAATGGGAGAGTATTTCAATGGATTTTGTTGTGGGATTGCCGCGAACTCAAGCTGGTTATGATTCGATTTGGGTTATTGTGGACCGACTTACGAAGTCTGCACATTTTCTACCAGTACGAGTGGATTACACCACAGAGAAGTTGGCTACACTGTATGTAAAGGAGATTGTTAGACTCCATGGGATACCGATTAGCATTGTGAGTGATCGGGACCCGAAGTTTACTTCACGATTTTGGGGAGCTTTGCAGCAGGCTTTTGGCACTCAGCTTCGACTGAGCACTGCTTATCACCCGCAGACTGATGGTCAGACTGAGAGGACCATACAGACACTTGAGGATATGCTGAGAGCTTGCACACTGGAACAGGGTAATGCCTGGGATAGGTACTTACCATTGGTGGAATTTTCTTATAATAACAGTTTTCATTCCAGTCTGGGTATGGCACCATATGAGGTTTTGTATGGCAGGAGGTGTCGTACGCCCACTTGTTGGACTGAGGTAGGCGATAAAGAAAGATTTGGTCCGGATTTTGTGCAGGAAACAACAGTGCAAATTGAAATGATCAGAGAAAAATTGAAACAGGCACAGAATCGGCAGAAAAGCTATTATGACAATAAGCATAGACCGCTGGAATTTGAGGAAGGTGACCACGTTTTTGTACGGTTATCTCCGGTCACAGGTGTTGGCCGTGCGTTGGGTGTGAGGAAGCTGAGTCCACGATTCATTGGGCCGTATCAGATTATGAAAAGAGTAGGATTGGTGGCCTATCAGCTTGCCTTACCCCCGCAATTGTCTAATTTACATGATGTTTTTCATGTGTCGCAGTTGCGACGTTATGTTCCGGATGAATCACATGTGGTGATGCCGGATAATATTGAAATCAGGGAGAACTTGAAGACTCCCATTGGTCCTATTGCAGTTTTGGATCGCAGTGAAAAGCGATTGAGAAGTAAAGTGATTCCCATGCTGAAGATTCAGTGGGAAGGCCGCACACCTGAGGAGGCTACTTGGGAGCGGGAGGACGAGATTCTCCGGCTGTATCCTGAGTTAGCGAGCAGGTATGATTTAATTTTGCGGACAAAATTTCAAAAAGGTGGGGTGAATATAACACCTCAAATATTTAAATGTGCATTTTAATGTTATATTGTGAAATAAAAGTTGGTGGATTAGTGAAAATCCATGAATTATGGCCAAAATGGGCAAAAAGGGCAAAATGGTAATTTGCCAACCGTGTGTTCTGAGGCTAAAATACTGAGTTAGAGATTTCATATGACAAAAATAACACTGGAAATGGAATCAGGGCGAAAAATTGAGTGAATAGGCAAATTTGGGAAAAATTGATGAATAGTGATTTTTTTAGTGTTAAATACTGAGGTGTGAGTGTACCAATAGGTGTGAAATTTTTATCAAGATTTTGGAGAAGTAAAAATATGTCGTGGACTGGAAAAATATTTAGATTAAGGATTTATGATCAGAAATTTTATCGGAGTAAAAGTTAGATCGCGTGTGGGACCCGTGTGACCGAAGTCACTTGGCCCCACCTCCTTTTCTTTCCTTCTTTCCTCTTTTCTTCTCCACTTCTCGCGCACACCCAGTGAGGAAAGAACCAAACCACCATTTCTTCACATT
>JAVKPL010001933.1:0-17642 GCA_032173675.1 Gastrolobium villosum | reverse complement strand
CAATGCGAATGGCTTCCCACTTACATTTGACATTGCATTCTATTACACCTTTTAAAGTTAGGGTGGGAAATGGTGACGCCTTGCTGTGTTCAGCATCGTGTCAGGCTATTCTGGTGGAAATACAATCTCATCAATTTTCAATTGATTTGTATGTTTTGGACTTACAGGGTGCTGATCTTGTGTTAGGTGTACAGTGGCTCTCTACTTTGGTTATATTGTTACCGATTACGCAGCTTTGACTATGTCTTTCACTATCAAGGATTCGTTGGTTTTATTACAGGGCAACACCACTGAGAGTACTAGCCACATCAGTTCTTCCCAGTTGCACAAATTAATGCTCCACGATTCCATCACTTCTTGTTTGATGTGTTTTAGCTCTTTGCCTTCTCTGGACGAACCAACAGCTGACGCTTATCCGATGGATCCGCAACTAGAGACTATTCTACAGCGGTTTTCGGATGTATTTGCAGTTCCAACTACATTACCCCCAGACAGATCTTATAACCACCATATTCACTTACTACCCAATTCCAAACCCATTCAAGTCCGCCCTTACCGCTACCCCCACTACCAAAAGAACGAAATTGAACGATTGGTGACCGAAATGCTTCGCGCCGGAGTAATACAGTCCAGCCACTCGGCATTTAGCTCACCAGTTTTATTGGTCAAAAAAAAAGATGGTACGTGGCGTTTCTGTGTGGATTATCGGGCGCTCAATGCGATCACCGTCCAAGATAAATTTCCTATTCCTACAATTGATGAATTATTGGATGAGCTTCACGGTGCTGCTATTTTTCAAAATTGGATCTTCGATCCGGATATCATCAAATCAAAATGCATTCTGCTGATGTTGCAAAAACAGCTTTTCGCACTCATCATGGGCATTTTGAATTTCTGGTTATGCCCTTTGGGCTTTCCAATGCACCATCCACATTCCAGGCTACCATGAATGCTATATTCTCGGCATTTTTAAGGAAATTTGTGGTTATTTTTTTTGATGATATTCTGGTGTATAGTTCTTCCATTGAACAACATATTAGCCATTTGGAGACAGTATTGAGTACACTACGGGCTCATTCTTTATTTGCCAAGCGCGAAAAATGCTTCTTTGCTCAACAACGAATTCCTTATTTGGGCCACATCATTACTGGTAGGGGAGTATCACCTGATCCTGATAAATTGCAAGCCATAATGGATTGGCCACCCCCTACTAATGTGACCCAAGTTAGGGCATTCTTGGGACTTTCTGGGTATTATCGGAAGTTCATTAAACAGTACGCGTCTTTGGCCGCGCCCTTAACGGACCTTCTGTCCACATCCAAGTTTGTATGGACAGCTGAAGCATCGATTGCTTTTAATCATCTTAAACAGTTGCTCATGACTGCTCCAATTTTGGCTTTGCCGGATTTTATAGAACCTTTCGTGGTGGAGACAGATGCCTCCGGAGTGGGCATTGGTGCAGTGCTACTCCAGAAGGAACGTCCTTTAGCGTTCTATAGTCGGAAATTATCGCCTGCAATGCAGAGGCAATCCGTCTATGTTCGTGAGATGTTTGCCATCACCTCTGCCATTAGCAAATGGCGTCAATATTTGCTCGGATCTGCCTTCACCATCAGGACAGATCACAAAAGTTTGCACAACATGATGAATCAAGTTGTCCAAACTCCTGAGCAGCAGCAATTCCTTTCCAAACTATTGGGTTTTAACTACACCATAACATACAAAACGGGGAAGACCAACATTGTGGCCGATAGTCTGTCAAGGCTACCTGACACAGGTAACCCGATCCCCACATCACAAGTCATGGCCATTTCTGGCCCAGAGCTCAATTATACTAAGTTGTTACAGTCCGGGTACACAACAGATCCCTACTCTACACAAATATTACAGGAGCTCAGTACAAATCCTGGTAATGTAAAGGAATGGCAGATGCGCAATGGACTCCTCTTCTTCAAGTCTCGTATTTTAGTCCCAGCTTCATCACCGTTGCGCGACCACATCTTACATGATGCGCACACGTCCGTCCAAGGGGGACATTCCGGTATACAAGCTACCATTCATCGGATTCAAAGGAATTTTTTCTGGAGAGGGTTGCGACAAGATGTCAAAATCTTTGTCCAGAAATGCGAAATTTGTCAGAAATTGAAGGCACCAAATCACTTACCTTTGGGATTGTTACAGCCTTTGCCAATACCAGATACCTTGTGGACACATGTGACAATGGATTTCATCACCCATTTGCCTTTGTCCTCTGGCTTCACTGGCGTGTTAGTGGTTGTGGACCGCTTCTCAAAGGCAGCTCATTTCGCACCCTTACCACCCAGCTACTCCGCCACACTCATTGCTCAAATCTTTTGGGACTTTGTTGGTAAGATTCATGGCCTTCCAGAGTCAATAGTTTCGGACCGTGACCCTATCTTCTTGAGTGATTTTTGGCGTTCAATCTTTAAGCTACAGGGCACAAAATTGAGTTACAGTTCTAGCTATCATCCACAATCAGATGGCCAGACAGAAAGGGTAAATAGATGCGTGGAAAATTACCTTCGTGCTTTCGCACATGATCACCCGAAGACATGGTCGAAATTTCTGAGCTTTGCGGAGTACTACTACAATACTTCGTTCCATTCGGCCACGGGTACAACTCCTTATTATGCCATGTTTGGAAAGAATCCACCGAATCTACTGGCCTTCTGCTTGGGGTCGTCTTCTAACGAGGCAGTGGATACCACTCTCGCCACCAGAACCACCATCATGAGCACATTAAAAACACGGTTATTCCGCGCCCAACAAACAATGAAAGCGCAAGCTGATAAAAAAAGAAAGGATTGGACTTTTACCGTTGGGGATCTCGTTCTAGTCAGGCTCCAACCCTACCGTCAGATCTCGGTGGCTCGCAGGTCTTCCCAGAAGCTTGCCTTGCGCTTTTATGGACCATTTGCCGTCACCGAACGCATCGGTCAGGTGGCTTACAGACTGCAACTGCCAACATCATCTCGCATACATCCGATCTTCCACGTGTCTTTATTGCGACCGTATCGCGCAGGTCAACCATTCAAGGTTCACCCTTTACCTGCTACCACCGATGAGGCCTCTCCAGTTCACACTCCATGTGCTATTGTTGGGTCTAGAGAGATCTGGCGAAACGGAGGATTAGTTCCTCAAGTGTTAGTCCAATGGACTGGTTTGGCTTTGGAAGATTCAACTTGGGAGGATAAAGAGAAGATTTTGCAGGAGGATACGGCGGTGGCAACAGAGGAACGGGTTCAGACTAAGAGCAGAGGAGACAGACAGATGAACAAAGCTGGATCCGACTGGAACAGCAAGGGTGACGCCATGAGGGCACGCGAGAGAAACAACAAGGGTACAGAAAGGGAGAGAATCCAACAAGACACCAACTTTGAGACCGTTTCAAATGAAGGAGCGAGGAGTCAGGGTAAGGGTTATCTGAACCCACCTAACTCCCTGCCAGCATTAAATGCGGACCAACTCCCCACACCGCCAGCTGGCCCACGTCTGGACGCGTCCACAACGCATGCCACGCCTACCACCTCGAGCCGCGCATCCCTGTCACGTTCAACCATCATCATGCCTCTGCCGTCAGTCCTGCCAGCATTAAATGAGGTGCAATTTTCCACACCAAAAGCTGACCCACTTCCGGATTCTTCTCCACCGCGTGATCTTCCCAGCCACGTGTCACCGTTTGGATCTGCGAACGCCAAGCTACTTCGAGCAGGCCACGTCTTTCAGAAGCGCGTTGATGGGCTTGAGGACAAGCCCAAATCTGAAGGGGTGAGTGATGTTGCGGCCCAACAGATGCTGCCCAATCCTCCAAGGAAGAGATCCAACCCAATTCGCTTTAGGGATTATGTAATGGGCTAGGTTTAGCAGCCCAATAGCTAAATAAACAGTGCACCCTTTTTCCTATTTCCAGTATTACCCTTTATGCAGAGATCAATGGTTATAAAGTGTGATCTAATATGATAAATGAGATATACAAATTCAGAAAACTCTTTCTTCCTCTTATTTTCTCCTCTATTCTACCTATTCTTTCTTTCTCTAACATTAGTACCCATAACAGAATACAATATATAAATATATACATGATGACTATATATATATATATATATAGTTGAATAATTCAGTGTACCTTGTGAAGATTAAGTTTTCGGATATAATTAATGACTCATAGGCCACCAGGTTTCTCATGATGATTTCTGATTTGACATCCAATCTGATACTGTGCAAGTACATTTTACACTCTTCGTCAACGAATTTAATGGATGAGATGCCACCATTAGCAGCTTCGAAGTGTATCCCAGCGTTATGTAGTTCCTTGACAGATGGGATCGTTACGCCCCGACCAGCATCCATGTCCGGTTTTGTTGACTGCTGAAAATATTTAAAAGTATCCCTATTGTCATGCACAACTCTTATATTTATATATGAGTGATCAGTTCATAAATAAAGCTAATCATAAATAATAAATTGATTGCCTAATTTAAAATCAAGAATGTAAATCATAAGAAAGACATACATCAATTAAGAACTCATTGGTTCCATCTCACCCTAACTACTAAAAGAAATTTATATTGAACGGAACCCCCTTCTGTATTATCAAGAGGGAAAGAAACGTCATAGTGTGGATGTAAGCCTATCGCTGAACCACAATAAATTTTCTGTGTTTTTTATTTTTGCATTATGTTATTGTTATTGATGTTGTTGAAATATATAGTCTCACATTAATTGGATGAACAACTAATGTGGAGTTTATAAGGCTTTTGGCACTCCCACCCTGATGTATCCTAAGATTCTTCACATGGTATCAAAGCCTTGCCGTCCCCCACCTCTCTTGTGGAATTTCTTAGCATAGGTAGGCTGGGCCTGTTGCATTATCCACTCTTCAAGCTCAATGGGCTATCGTGTGAGGGGACGTGTTGAGATATATAGTCCCACATTGGTTGGATGAACAACTAATGTGGTCTTTATAAGGCTTTGGGCACTCTCACCCTCTCTTTGAGCTACCTTTTGGGTGGTGTGACAAATGACCAGTTTTGTTAATAGAAAGAAATCCTCACTATTGATCGATTCTTTCTTTTAGTGTGACTATATTTCACTACTACTTCTTTGATTTTGTGTTCCATGAAATTTATAATTTGCAAGAAGATTATTAAAAATCCGCTGTTAATTGATTCTTTCTTGTTTGTATCTTTTTCATTCTTTTTTCTGGATGTTCTGTTTGGTAGCTGAGGAAATTGGAATAAAATCAATCTACGCTTTAAAATGTTTTGTTGATCGGTTGATAGAAAGTACTGATGAATTTCTAGATAATTGTTATGTATCGTTGCTGTTGTTTAGATATTGATTAAGCATAATTTGGGGAGTATGAAAGTTTTTGGTTGGTTGAGACTTATACAGTCAGTTGAAAAAGCTGCAATTTGGTTTCAGTATTTAAGTTTTCCCAATTTCTTTGCTAGGAACTGAATTTACTTTTCTGGGTCAAATTATAACTATTTGAGGCTTTCCAGAACTGCATTAGAGTATTTTGGATTAAAATCCTATGAAGTCCATGGTGTGTAAAGTGAACAATCAATACCCATTGAATATAAACACATTATAACTAACTGTGAATTTGTTATAAATCAATCCCTTGATTTTTTTCATTAATAGTTATCACTTGCATTTTCCTCTAAGTGTACCTTGCACTTTACATTATCCAAATTCACGAATTTCTAAACCGCTTGGAAGAAATGTTAAACATTGTCACTGTTGCCAACTTAGCAGTCTGATAGGATGAAACCTACCGAAAGCACAGCGAAGAAAGAAGAGAAACAAGAAGAAGTTTCGGGAAGAAAAGATGAGGAAAGTGAAATGAATTTCAATCTGCTTTATTCAATACCCAATATGGGTTATCATCAATCAGTTTTATATGTCATCTACAAGTGGTAGTTTGTTATAACAACACGTATACTTCTAACTACCTTCTATCAACAATTACAATTTTACCCTCACCTAAAACAATTAATCACATATAAATCTTTTGGGTTTTCTTATTTCCCTTCTTGTCCTGCTTTCAGCCACACTAGTTGTTTCATTCTCTTTTGTCTGCTGTTCTTCCTCTACTTCTGGAGCTTCATTCATATCAATACCCACCCCATTAAAATAAACCTTGTCCTCAAGGTTAAAATGAGGATATTGTCTACGAAATTCACTGAAGTCCTCCCATGTTTCTACCTCCTGGGAAACGCCATGCCAACGCACTTTAACCTCCAGCTGTTGTCGTCCATCCACTGCAATTCGTCGACTGTCAACAATTTCTTGTGGTTCCAATACCGGCATTCCATTAGTGAAAATCGCAGGCAAAGGAAACGAAGTGATATTGTTGTCACCCTTGTATTGTTTAAGAAGTGAAACATGAAATGTATGGTGTATCTTTGCATGTGGAGGTAAGTCTAATTTATAGGCAACCTGACCAATCCTTTTAAGAATTGCATATGGACCAAAATACCTTTTGCATAGTTTGTTGTTCACCCTGTCTGCTAGTGAAGATTGTCTATATGGTTGAAGATGGACCCAAACTAAGTCTCCAACATTGAATTGGACATCTCTTTTCTTACGATCAGCACTTACTTTCATGGACTTCTGAGCTTTCAGTAAATTTTCTTGCAGCTGGTGTAAAATATTCTGCCTATCCAGTAAAGTGATGTCAACTTCTGGTAAGTTGGTGGGAGAGGAAACATAGTTGAGAATAGATGGTGGATCTCGGCCAAAGACAGCTTTGAAGGGTGTCATTCCAGCCGAAGAATGGTATGATGTATTGTAACAATATTCAGCCCAATGTAATATCTTGGACCACCTCTTAGGAAAATCTGCAACAAAACAACGTAGATATTGTTCTAAGACTCTATTAACAACTTCGGATTGGCCATCCGATTGAGGGTGGTAGGCTGTAGTTCTCCTCAAATGTGTGCCACTTTGCTCAAATAATTCAACCCAAAATCTGCTTAGAAAAATAGTGTCTCTGTCAGTGATAATCGATTTGGGAAGGCCATGGAGTTTACATACCATAGTGGCAAAAAGATTGGCCACCGTAGTTGCTGTGTACTTTTGTGGTAAGGTACCAAAGTGTGCTTGCTTGGATAACCGGTCAACAACCACAAGAATAGTGGTAAAACCATGTGAAACCGGTAAACCCACTATAAAATCCATTGATAAATCTTCCCAAATGTTGACAGGTATGGGAATCGGTTGGAGCAGACCTGCAGGAGCTTGGGTCTGATATTTCACTTGTTGACAGACCAAACAAGAATGAACAAAGTTTTTGACAGAAGCTTGCCAATTGGGCCAAAAAAACTGGCCGATACTCTAGCCATGGTTTTCTGAATCCCTGTGTGGCCACTCATAAAGGTGGAGTGATTCTCTTGTAAAACTTGATGAACTAAAGGAGAAGAAGGATCTAACAAAAGCTTCCCTTTAAAAAACAACAAATCATCATGTACCTTATAATTCACAGTCGTAGTAGGATCAACAGTAATGCGTTGATATAGTTGTTGAAAGAAGGGTGCAGATCGATTCTCTTGCCTTAAAGTTTCCAACAACTCCACCTGGACCGTAGCAGCTGCCAATAAGGACATGATAGCAGGACACCTAGACAAAGCATCTGCAGCTTGATTCTCCTTACCAGGCTTATATACAATGGAGTACTCAAACCCCAAGAGTTTGGTCAGGTAATACTGTTGTTCAGGTGTTTGTATCACCTGATCTAAAAGACTCCTCAAGCTTTTCTGATCAGTTCTTATGAGAAATCTCCTGCCTAACAAGTACTGTCTCCATTTCTTTACAGCCTCGGTAATGGCATAAAGCTCTCGCACATATGCAGAAGCCTTTTGCATCCTCAAGGCTAATTTTTTACTGAAATAGGAAATAGGATGTTCTTGTTGAAGCAAGACTGCACCCACTGCTAAATCAGAAGCATCGGTCTCAATTGTAAAGTCTTGTGAGAAGTCTGGCAGAATTAATACAGGTGCTGTTGTCATGGCCACTTTAAGATTTTCAAAAGCTTGTTGAGCTGCAATACTCCAAAGGAAGGAATCTTTTTTTAACAATTCAGTGAGGGATGTGGCAATAGCTGCATAATTACGAATGAATCGTCTATAATAGCCCGTTAACCCCAAGAAACCTCGAAGTTCCTTAAGGCTCTTCGGAACAGGCCAATCCAGCATAACCTGGATCTTGGCATAATCCATCCTTATGCCATCTCCAGATACCACATGGCCTAGATAATCCACTTCCTTCTGTGCAAAGGAACACTTACTCCTTTTGATAAAGAACTGATGATGTTGTAGAGTAGAAAGGACAATCCGGAGCTGTTGCAAGTGAATCTCCATTGTGGGGCTGTATATTAAAATATCATCAAAGAAAACAGCCACAAATTTTCGAAGATAAGGTTGCAAAATCAGATTCATAGTTGCTTGAAAGGTAGATGGAGCATTGGTTAAGCCAAAAGGCATTACCAAAAACTCATAATGACCTTGATGCGTACGAAATGCTGTCTTGTGTACATCATGAGGATGAACCCGAAGCTGATGATATCCAGCTCGTAAATCCAACTTAGAGAAATATTGTGAACCACCTAACTCATCCATCAGCTCATCAGTGGTTGGAATGGGAAAGCGATCTTTGATGGTAATGTTATTCAAAGCTCTGTAGTCAATGCAAAAATGCCAAGTCCCATCTTTTTTTTTAACTAAAAGCACAGGAGAAGAGAAAGGACTAGTACTGATCCTTATAAAACCAGAATCAAGCATATGTTGTACCTGTTTCTCAATCTCAGCCTTCTGATAGTGTGGATATCTATACAGCCTTACATTAATTGGGGAGGCATGAGGCTGTAAATGAATCTCATGATCTAACATCCTGTGAGGTGGAAGTTCTGTGGGCTCCTTGAATAATCCTTCAAATTCAGACAGTAAGAGTGTGACTTCGGGACAGTGTGCAGGTGGTTGTTCCTTTATTACTGAATCCAGCAATGTGAGTTGAAACATAGAAGCAACCTGATTCTGATGTTGTAATCTTCGAAACTGATTCAAAGATATAGGACCTGCATGCTTATCTCCTTGTAACTTGATTGACTCTCCTGCCCACACAAACTCCATAGTGAGTTTACTATAATCCAGCACCACTGGACCTAAAATTTGTAGCCACTGAACACCCAATACCATGTCAGCACCTTGGATTGGAAGAACATAAAAGTCCACTAGGAAAATGTGTTGCTGTATTTGTACAGGTACAGCTTGACAAAATCCTTCACATTTGAGAGTCTGACCATTCCCAACCATCACATCCAATTGCTGATCAGAAGTCATAGGCAAATTGAGAGCTGCTACTACCTTTGGTTGCAAGAAATTGTGGGTGCTGCCACCATCTACCAACAAACTCATTTCGGACTTACCAATATAGCTATTGAATCTTAATGTTTGAGGAACCATAATACCAGACAGAGCATGAAGACTAATCTGTGGTGTCACTGATTCCGGACCCTCAGGAGAAGTACTCATCATGGAACTGTTGTCTTCCGGTATGCTATCATCAGAAGAATGGGAAAATTCTTCATCCGGTACAATCAAAATGTGGACAGAGGCTTTACACTTATGACCAAAGAAGTATTTATCTCCACAAGAGAAACAAAGGTTTTTTTCTCTGCGTTCCTGTATTTGGCTTTGGGACAATTTGTGGGTATATGGTTTTGGTGGAACAATAGCATTATTAGTGGTAATGGTTTTTTATGGAAACACAGGCGGTACGTTTTTTGGAGTTGGTAAGAGAGGAGGATATGGGGAATGTAGTTTGGGTGGGTAAGAAGATAACGGTTTAGGGGATACCTCTTTGAAGGACAGCTTTGCTTCCTGTATTTTCGCCAAAGAAATTGCACGAGTCATGGACGAAGGTTGAAATGAAGCGACCTCCTGTTGAATAACAGGTTTCAATCCGGATACAAAACAACTGAGTAGAAATGACTCAGATAAACCATGGACTTTGTTGGAGAGTGTCTCAAAAGCCTCCTGATATTCCAAAACTGAACCATTTTGCACGAGCTTGGATAATTGTCCCTGGTAGTCCTCTAATTCGGATGGACCAAAACGCACCTGTAACGCCTGAAGAAAGGATTCCCAGGACGCCACCGTGGTGTTCTTGCGCACCCACTGGTACCAAGCCAGAGCCTTGCCATCAAAGTAAATTGGAGCAATACGAAGCTTTTGATCTTCGTCTATGTTATAAAATTCAAAGAATTGTTCGATTTTGAAGATCCAACCTTGCGGATCGCAGGAACCATCAAATTTGGGAACTTTGAGTCGAACGTTGCGGGCTGCGTGATTTTCTTTCAAAGGAGGGTGAGTGGATGTCGTACCTGGTGTTGCAGTGTAGTCCCGATGATTATCAAAAATGGCATCAAGCTTGCAAGCGATTTCCTGGAACTTTTTTGTCATTTGCTCCTTCAAAACCTCGATTTCAGCTTGTGTGTGGTCCAACTGATCATCGAACGTGCGGTTGCGGGTTTCCGGTGCCATGTTCAACTCGATGAAAGCGCCAATTGATAGGATGAAACCTACCGAAAGCACAGCGAAGAAAGAAGAGAAAGAAGAAGAAGTTTCGGGAAGAAAAGATGAGGAAAGTGAAATGAATTTCAATCTGCTTTATTCAATACCCAATATGGGTTATCATCAATCAGTTTTATATGTCATCTACAAGTGGTAGTTTGTTATAACAACACGTATACTTCTAACTACCTTCTATCAACAATTACAATTTTACCCTCACCTAAAACAATTAATCACATATAAATCTTTTGGGTTTTCTTATTTCCCTTCTTGTCCTGCTTTCAGCCACACTAGTTCTTTCATTCTCTTTTGTCTGTTGTTCTTCCTCTACTTCTGGAGCTTCATTCATATCAGAATTCAGATATGGCCAGGAAATTGGTGGCCACAAATTCTTTCCATTTGGCAGGAGAAACAGTCTCAGATGTTTCACCCGAATTAAGGGAGTTGAAAGCCAAAATTCCTGCGGCCATATGGGATATTTTGGTGCAATTTCATACTGTTTTTCAGCTTCCAACAGGGCTGCCACCACCTAGAGGCTGTGATCATGCGATTCATCTGGTTGCGGGTGCCAAGCCTGTTAATGTGAGGCCATACAGATATGCACATCATCAGAAGGGGGAGATAGAAAAACAAGTTTCAGAATTGTTGGGTTCGGGTTTCATAAAGGAAAGCAGGAGTCCATTCTCGTCTCCAGTGTTTCTTGTGAGGAAACAAGATAATTCTTGGCGAATGTGCATTGATTACCGCGCCTTGAATAGCATCACTATAAAGGATCGTTTTCCCATTCCCACAATAGATGAATTACTTGATGAATTAAATGGTGCTAAGGTCTTCACCAAACTGGATTTGCGTAGTGGATATCACCAAATTCTTTTGGTGCATGAGGATACATCAAAGACTGCTTTTAGGACTCATGAAGGGCATTATGAGTTTTTGGTGATGCCATTTGGTTTAACCAATGCTCCCTCAACTTTCCAAGCGGCCATGAACCATATGTTCCGTCCTTACCTTCGAAGATTCATCATAGTGTTTTTTGATGATATCTTAGTTTATAGTGGGACTCTTGAGGAACATTATCATCATCTTACTGTCACTTTGGGCTGTCTACAGAAAAATCAGTTCATGGTTAAGCTAAGTAAATGTGGGTTTGCTTTGGCTGAAATTGATTATTTGGGTCATGTGGTTTCTGGAGATGGAGTTAAGGCTGGCCCTAAGAAGATAATTGCAATGATGCAGTGGCCACAACCAAAAACTCTAAAGCAGTTAAGAGGTTTCATTGGTCTTACCGGGTATTATAGAAGATTCATAAAGAATTATGCTGCCATAGCCTCACCTTTGACTGATTTGTTACGATCTAATGCATTTCATTAGTGTGAAGAGGCTGCAAAATCTTGGATATTATTGATAGCAAACTCTTGTTTTAGTTTTTGTTGTCTATTAATCTATTTTAACTCATCATGAGTTTTAAGACTTGTTTTAGTTTGAAGATTTGAATTTTTCAGTTGTTTGTAAATTTGTATGACTTTATTTCGATATAACTAGTGATTTGTATGGCTGAAATTTTAGACTTTTCGAAAAATCGAAAAATTGATTCAATCCAAACCAAAAAAAAATTGGATTGGATCGGATCAGATTTAAAATAAAATCAAATCGAGTAGATGATTAAATAATCAAACCGAAGGAATTAGATCGGATAATTAACATGCCTCCGTCCTTAATTTGCAAGTATTTGAATAGAATATTATAACATTTTTTAACTGTATAATATTTTATAAAGTAAATATAGAATAGTAATTAATAATTAAAAAATAATTTATAGATTTTAACTTTTCTAATAAATAATAAATATTCGTGCTTTTTAATTAAGTTTGTATTTAGATTTAGCTGTTATGAACAGAAAAAGAAAGTTTTTGGGAAAATACAAATATTTTCATTATATAAATTTTAACGAAATGCTATATATTCGTAACCAGAGTTTTAAAGGGGAACTGAAATTGTCATCCTAATTTTGTTTTTCTATTTATTAATTAATGTTCGTACTTTCTTATCTCAAGTAGGGGTAATCCCCAGCCTACAGCTCCACTATATACCATGAAAAATCCCAACCCATAGGAAAGAATGCTAATTTAATTTAATATAAAATAGGGCATCTACAAATAGCTAGTTTGAAAGAACTAAAAGGCTTGAGTTCGAATCTTGGTAAACATATTTCGTGGGTAGCGGAGAAATTCTTGCCCTCTCAATCTGCGAAAGAGATTAGTCTCATCCTATGTGGGGTTCCTATGTGGGGTGGGGAAACTCTTGGGTTTATAAAAAAAAAAACTTACTTTCTTCTTGAAAAAGGAATTCAGATCCCTCAAGGCCGAGACAAATTATGTGTTTATCTAGTGTTATTTAACCTTCTCAGTCGACGTGGTTAATACAATACTATCCCCATATATATTATTAATTAATAATGGTGCTAATCAATACAAGTGGTTGCCTTTTTTTAAACGTAGTATTGAGGGCATTAATATATATGATGTCATTTCAGACTTTGGAGATAGATAGATAGCTAGGGGATATACTAATTAACTAGCTAGTAACGGCGCAATTCATCAAAGTCAAAAACTCATAACTCAATTAGGCAGAAAGATTATTCATCCTCCATTAAATGAAACATATAAGAAATCCATTAATCACATACACAAAAATAAATAAATAAATAAACCCATGCACGTACGCCTATAAATTGTGTGGGTAACATAACATAAATGTCGAAAAGTTCATCATATATCGAGAGAGCTAGCACATTAAGCAAATTCACTCATTGAAGTATATATATCTAATTGGAAAAATGGGTTCGAAGGTTGTTTCATCCATTGCAGTACTTTTTGTGTCCCTTAACCTCGTTTGCTTGTCCATGGTTAGTTCTGAAAGACCAACCCCAGCGCCTAATTGTCCCATGAATCTGGCCAATATTTGCCTTAGGGTACTCCCTGGCCATGGGATTGGGTCTCCATCAATGACGAAGTCTTGCTGCTCCCTCCTCGACGGTCTTGTTGATATTGACGTCGCTGAGTGCATTTGCCTTGCATTGAGAGCCAATGTCTTGGGAATCAATGTTGACTTTCAACAAGCCATTGGAGGAACTCTCAACGCCTGTGGACGCACCATGCCCCAAGGCTTCCAATGCAATTAATTAATTAATATCTATATATTATATATAATTACAAATAAACGTCCATAAGTATATATATATATATATTATATACTTTGTGTACTCTTTGTGTTGTGTCGTGTCGTGTTGGATGGAAGATGGACTCTCATGTCTTTCTCCTCGCTCTCGTTATCTCTAGTGTTGTGAGTCAATGTTGTTCAATAAAAGTTCGTTGTACGTTTAAGATGTCATAAGTCACTCTTAATTATTCCTTATTTATCTTTTAATCTTTCTTTTCACTTTTCTATATTTATTCCTTAGAATCTTGGATGTTATTGATAGCGAAATTTAGTTTTAGTTTTTTATTGTCTATTAATCTATTTTAACTCTTCATGATTTTTAAGACTTATTTTAGTTTGAAGATTTGAATTTTTTAATGGATTGTAACTTTGTTTGGCTTTATTTCGATATAGCTAGTGATTTGTGGGCTGAAATTTTAAACTTCTCGAAAAATCAAAAATTGATCCGATCAAAATCGAATAAAATTGGATTGGACTGGGTTTTTTTTAAAAAAAAAAAAAATCAAATCGATTAGATGATTAAATGATCAAACTGAAGGAATTAGATCGGATAATTTTTGCCTCAAAATCAATCCAATCCAGACCGCAACACCCCTATCTATAAATAGCTAATTTGAAAGAACTTACTTTAAGCCAATAGGATTGATCTAGTGATGAAGGATTTCAGTAGTTTGTATTAGGTTATGTGTTCAATTCTCGTCATTGTATTAAAAAAAAAAAACTTACTTTCTTGTTGACTCAAAGAATTGAAGATTATGAAAATATCATGGGTCGACTGAAAATATCTTGGGTTGACTCGTCTTAACAAAATAATTAGGATCGCTATTAAAAAAAGAATTACTTTCTTCTTGAAAAGAAAAGAAAAACAAATTTTACAAGTTATATTGAAAATAAAGAGAAAATCATGTTTTAACATCTTGAATTGAAGGTGGACTTCCCTCAATTGTAAAATACACATTTCAAATCCATTTATACATGCACAAAAAATTATAACTCGTTACGAATAAAAAATGTTAATATTTTATTGGTTTACTCGAGAGTAAACTCGACTGATTTATTAAGTAGAATTTGAGTAGACTAATATATAATTTTGAAAAAATATTAAAATTAATGCTTAGGCTTATTAGGGTTAGGTATAATATCATAAATCATCGAAACTCTAAGTCAACTTAATTTAAATGGATTTTGCAAGTAAGTGCAGTCTAATACAATGTTATTAAACCTAAACCGATCATTGATTTGGTTTGGATACCAGGTTAGTGGATCATTGATTTAATTAGCAGGTCGCTGGTTGAACCGCATAACCCAGATAAATATACATAAATTTATAATTTATACTCAATTATAAATTACGCAAAGTATACTTCTCCATTTATTTTTTTTAATTATCAATTATATTGCCTCCGTCCTTAATTAATTAGCAAGTACTTGAATAGAATTTTATAACATTCTTTTAACTGTATAAGATTTTATAAAGTAAATATAGAATAGTACTTAATAATCAAAAAATAATTTATAGATTTTAAATTTTCTGATACATAATAAACATTCGTGCTTTTTAATTAAGTATGTATTTAGATTTAGCTGTTGTGAACAGAGAAAGAAAGTTTTGGAAAAATACAAATATATTCATTATTTTTACGAAAAGCTATATATATATATATGGGAAAAATATTTCTCAAGCAGCTTGAGATAAGTTTATCTCCGGCAACCTCAAAACTACGTTGTTTTATTTTTTTTACTTTCTTATATTAATAGATCCACCTTTGAATGGTCATGATTTCCTTTTTTTATCTCTTCTTTATAACTATTGATCCATCTTTGTACGGTTATGATTTAATAGCTGGAGATAATATTATATCAAGCAGCTTGAGATAAGTTTATCTCCAGCTAGCCCCAAAACTACGTCGTTTTGATTAATGAAGGGTGTTTATGTAATTTTAGATGAATTAATGAAAGGTGTTTTTATAATTTTATTTAATTTTATATCATATACATTTTACTGAAATACCCTTCATTAATTCACCTAAAATTACATGAACACCCTTAATTAATCAAAACGACGTAGTTTTGGGGCTTGCAGGAGATAAACTTATCTCAAGCTACTTGAGAAATGTTTACCCCATATATATATGGGATTTGATTTTCTCATGTTGCAAGAGAATTCAATTCTCATGTTGTGACTCAACTAGTGGTGGGTCCCGTATTTATTATAAAAAGAAAAAGAAAAGAGAAGTTTTGCACGGAAATCGAAGGGTCACCAACATAAGAGTCGAATTCTTATGTAACATGAGAAAATATTTTTCCTATATATATATTCAAAACCAGGGTTTTCTAAGGAGATGTGATGGGGAACCTGAAATTGATTACCAAACAAAAAGGGGGGGGGGGGGGGGAACTGAAATTGTCAACCTAATTTTGTTTTTCTATTTATTAATTAATGTTCGTACTTTTTTATCTCAAGTAGGGGTAATCCCCAGCCTACAGCTCCACTATATACCATGAAAAATTCCAACCCATATACTTAAAAAAGGTATTTGAAATCATATATTGAATTGTAAATAAAACTGTACAAGAGTACTCTATATATAGAGTACAGAAAAATCTAATGGGCCAAATCCAAAAAAAAATAAAAACAAAACTTAGAGAAATCCAGATCTTCTAGAGTATTCTAAATAATTACAAATAAATTTATAAAAAATTAATTTATAATATTTACAACAAATAAATAAATCTAATATTTACAATACTCCCCCTCAAGCTAAGGAATAGATATTTATCATTCCTAGCTTGCTAGTAAGTTCTTGGAATCTTTCTGAAGGAACTCCCTTTGTCAATAGATCATATAATTGGCTCCCAGTGGGAATGTATGGAGTGGTAATTAGCCCACTATCAAGTTTCTCTTTGATACAATACGGACGATTTCAATATGTTTAGTCCGATCATGTTGAACCGGATTGTGAGCTATACAAATAGCGGACTTATTATCACATAACAGTTTCATAGGTCCCTCACATTTTATTTTGAGATCATCAAGTACAATTTTGAGCCACAGTAACTCACAAATGCCTTGGGCCCTAGCTCGAAATTCAGCTTCTGCACTTGATCTGGCAACCACATCTTGTTTTTCACTTCTCCATGTCACCAAGTTACCGCAAAGAAACATGCAATAACCAGTAGTAGAATGACGGTCAGTCACAGATCTAGCATAATCAGCATCGGTGTAGACTTCTAAAGATAGATTGCCATCCCGTCGGAAAAACAATCCTTTACCAGGAGTAGCTTTAAGATACTGAAGAATTCTCTCTACTGCCTGCATGTGTTTCTCCTTTGGATCGTGCATAAACTGACTAACAACACTAACGGCATAAGTTAGGTCTGGTCTAGTATGAGCCAGATAGATCAATTTTCCAACTAGCCATTGATATTGTCCTTTATCAACTGGAGGACTCTCCTCTTCATAACATATCTTGTGATTCTGCTCAGTAGGAGTATTAGAGGGTTTACACCCAAGCTTTCATGCTTCTTTGAGAAGATAGAGAACATATTTCCTCTGACTGATTAAAATTCCTTTTCTTTGAATGAGCTACTTCTATCCCTGGGAAATATCTCACTTTCCAAGGTCTTTGATTTCAAACTCAGAGGCAGCCGTGTTTGCAGAATCTGTTTCTACACAGAATCATCACCTGTGATAATAATATCATCAACATATACAAGGAGCACAGTAGCTTCCATTATGGGAGTGTTTGAAGAAAGGGTGTGATCTCCTTGACTGTCTGTATCCTAAGGTCATCATAACCTTAGTAAACCTTCCAAACCAGGCACGAG
>JAVKPL010001932.1:0-176228 GCA_032173675.1 Gastrolobium villosum | reverse complement strand
GGAGACGAAGGAGAAGAGTGAGGAGGGAAGGGGAAAAGGTGAGGGGGAAATGGGGAGTAGGTGGGGGGGAAAGAAAGAAAATATAAGAAAAAGGGGGGAGGGGATGGGACACGGCGCTTGGGAATTAGGGTTGCACGTTTAAAACCTTGTCCACGCTTGAAGCGTGGGGTTCCACGCTTCAAGCGTGGACCTACTGCCCTTGTCGATCCAAATTCCTTGTCTACGCTGCAAGCGTGGAGTTCCACGCTTGGAGCGTAGACATTCTGTCTGTTGGCCTTTCAAATTCCATCCCCACGCTTCAAGCGTAGGGTTCTACGCTTGGAGCGTGGGACTACTGTCCCCTTTCGAGTTTCCTGCGCTGCAAGCGTGGGTTCCCACGCTTGGAGCGCAGACCTGCTGTCCTTGGCTCTTCAACTTCCCTTTCCACGCTCCAAGCGTAGGGTTCCACGCTTGGAGCGTGGGACTACTGCCTGTGTGTGGTTCCTGCGCTGCAAGCGTGGATTCCCACGCTTGAAGCGCCCAGCTTCTGTTTCAAACATCTTTTCTACGCTCCAAGCGTAGGGTTCCACGCTTGGAGCGTAGACCCTCTGTCCCAGGTTTCCTTTCTACGCTTGAAGCGCAGAGTTCTACGCTTCAAGCGTAAACTCTCTGGAGCATTTTCACTTCCTTCCTTTATTCAATTTTTTAATTTTTCTCTGGTTATCTAAAAAAAATGAAAATAAGAAACAAATAAAAGGATAAAAATGTTGGGTTGCCTCCCAACTAGCGCGTGTTTAACGTCCCGAGCCTGACGGTTACCTCATTTAAGTTGCAATTGAATGAAGGCGCAAAGCCACAACTTGTTTCAATACGGGTCCTCCATGGAAGAACTTCAATCTAGAGCCATTGACCTTGAAGGGTCTGTCGTCCTCCATGGAAGATATCTCAACAGTACCATATGGAAAGACCTTTTTAATCACAAAAGGTCCTGTCCACCTGGATTTCAACTTCCCTGGAAAAAGTTTCAATCGGGAATTGTATAACAATACCTGCTGACCAGGCTCAAACTCCTTGTGTTTAAGTTTGCTATCATGATACTTCTTCGCTTTTTCTTTATAAATCCTAGAGCTTTCAAAGGCTGAATTCCTAAACTCATCAAGCTCTAACAGTTGAAACTTTCGTTTCTCAAGAGCTGCTGTGGCATCAAAGTTTAGGAATTTAATAGCCCAAAAGGCTCTATGTTCAAGCTCCACTGGTAAATGACAAGCTTTCCCGTACACAAGCTGATAGGGAGACATTCCTATCGAAGTTTTGTATGCAGTTCGGTATGCCCACAGTGCATCATCCAGTCTTTTTGACCAATCCTTTAGAGAAATACTGACAGTCTTTTCCAGGATTCGCTTCAGTTCCCTATTGGAAACTTCCACTTGGCCACTTGTCTGTGGATGATAGGGTGTAGCGACCTTATGCCTGACACCATATTTTGTTAACAGATTTTCAAACTGCTTATTGCAAAAATGAGAGCCTCCATCACTTATGATTGCTCTTGGCACTCCAAATCTGGTAAAGATATTCTTTCTTAGGAAGTTTACAACCACCTTCGCATCATTAGTAGGAAGAGCTGCTGCCTCAACCCACTTAGAAACGTAATCCACAGCTACCAGAATGTACTGGTTGGAATAGGAAGATGGAAATGGTCCCATGAAATCAATCCCCCATAAATCAAATAATTCCACCTCCATAATAGTGTTTAGAGGCATTTCATCTTTCCGGGAAATGTTCCCTGTCTTTTGGCATCTTTCGCATTTTTCCACATACTCTCTGGCATCTTTGAAAAGAGTAGGCCAGTAATACCCACTTTGCAATACCTTTTGGGCAGTTCTGTTTCCACCAAAATGACCACCATAATCAGAATTGTGACAATGCCATAAAATTTCCTTGATTTCCAATTCTGATACACATCTTCTCAAGATTCCATCAGCACATTGGAAATACAGAAATGGATCATCCCATACATACCTCCTGGCATCATGTAAGAACTTTTTCACTTGTTGCTTTGTGAGATCAGGAGGTACTTTCTTGATGACCTTAAAATTAACAAAATCAGCAAACCATGGTTCCATATGTAGTGCAAAAATTGGTTCTTCCGATAATTTCACAGATATTGCAAGGACTTGTTCATCCGGAAAATAATCGTTGATCTCTAAAGCAGGATCATCTTGTAGGGTCTTCTCTCGGATTCTGGATAAGTGATCCGCAACCTTATTTTCCATTCCTGACTTGTCTTTGATCTCTAAATCAAACTCTTGAAATAACAACATCCACCTTAACAGCCGTGGTTTTGCATTTTGTTTAGAGATCAAATACTTTATTGCTGCATGATCAGTAAAAATGATGGTCTTGGCACCAAGGAGATATGGTCTAAATTTATCAAGTGCATAGACCACAGCGAGCATCTCCTTCTCTGTTGTTGCATAGTTTACCTGTGCTTCATTCAGAACTTTGCTAGCATAATAAATTACGTGCAACAGTTTGTTTCTTCGTTGGCCAAGAACAGCACCAATAGCTAGATCACTAGCATCGCACATCAACTCAAATGGCATACTCCAATCAGGTGAAACCAAGACAGGAACAGTAGTGAGTTTTTCCTTTAATAAATTAAAGGCTTTAAGACACGCATCATCAAAAACGAACTCATTGTCTTTCATGAGAAGTTGACTTAGTGGCTTGGCAATTTTAGAAAAGTCTTTGATGAATCTTCTATAAAAGCCAGCATGACCAAGGAAACTTCTCACTCCATTAACATTAATTGGAGGAGGTAGTTTTTCAATGAGCATTAGTTTTGCTCTATCAACTTCTATACCTTCCTTAGAAATTTTGTGTCCAAGCACAATGCCTTCTTGGACCATGAAGTGACATTTTTCCCAATTAAGGACCAGGTTTGTCTCCTGACATCTTTTCAGTACTTTAGATAAATTGCCTAAGCAATCATCAAAACAAGAGCCAAATACCGAAAAGTCATCCATGAATACTTCTAAGAACTTTTCTACCATATATGAGAAGATTGATAACATGCACCTTTGAAAAGTAGCAGGTGCATTGCACAATCCAAACGGCATTCTCCTATAGGCAAAAACGCCAAAAGGACAAGTGAATGCTGTCTTTTCTTGATCTTCTGGAGTCACTGCAATTTGATTATAACCACTGTACCCATCAAGGAAACAATAATATGAATGACCTGCTAACCTTTCCAGCATTTGATCCACAAAAGGGAGAGGAAAATGATCCTTCCTAGTTGCTTCATTAAGCCGTCTGTAGTCAACACACATTCTCCATCCAGTAATTGTCCTGGTAGAGATTAATTCATCTTTATCGTTCTTTACCACAGTAACACCTCCTTTCTTTGGCACAGTTTGTACAGGACTTACCCATGCAGTATCTGATATTGAATAAATCATTCCAGCATCAAGAAGCTTAACTACTTCTTTTCTCACCACTTCTTTCATCATGGGGTTCAATCTCCTTTGAGGCTGCCTTACAGGTTTGATATCATTCTCCATGAGAATTTTATGCGTACAGAAAGAAGGGCTTATACCCTTAAGATCAGCCATGGACCATCCTAAAGCAGTCTTATGCTTTAAAAGAATTTCTTTCAGTTTCTTCTCATCATTAGCAGATAACCTGTTATTTATGATCACTGGATATGTTTCATTGTCACCCAGGAACATATACTTTAGGGCTGGAGGTAACTCCTTAAGATCAACTTTAGGAGCACCTATTTCTTTGTCAGAAGTCTTCTGTTCAAGCAACTCATTAGCAACTTTAATGTCTTCCTCAAAAGGGATATGATCTCTTTCTTGCAATTCAACAGTAAATTCTTGCAAGGGAGTTTCATCTTCATGCATCACTTCCTCTAAGACATTAATTTCAAAACAATCACTATCATCATCTGGTCTTTTTATTGCATCAAAGACATTGACAGTGATTGTGTCTTCATTCATCCTTAGCACCAGCTTTCCCTGTTCTACATCAATCATTGCACGGGCTGTGGCCAGGAAAGGTCTACCCAATATGAGAGGCATTTCATTCTCAACCTCCATATCAAGCACAATAAAATCAGCCGGAAAGATGAACTTGTCAATTTTTATCAGAACATCTTCGACTATTCCACTTGGTTTCCTCAAGGATCTATCAGCCAGCTGAAGAGAAACCAGAGTAGGCTTCAATTCAGTGATCCCTAAGGCTTTACAAACAGATAAGGGCATCAGATTAATACTTGCCCCTAAATCACACAAAGCTTTGCCAATCTTTGTGTCTCCTATTTCAATTTCAATATTAAAGCTTCCAGGATCACGAAGTTTGGGAGGAAACTTCCTAGTGATAATAGCACTGCACTTCTCATTAAGTGCAACTGTTTGGCATTCCTGTAGCTTTTGCTTCCTGGAAAGGAGGTCTTTCATGAATTTGGCGTAGTTTGGCATATTAGCCAATGCTTCAGCGAACGGAATGTTCACATGCAATTTCTTGAAAAGATCAAGAAATCTGTCATAACTCTTGGCTTTTAATTCTGGCTTCAACCTTCCAGGATAAGGTGCCATTTTCAGCAGATACTCTTCACTGAGTTCAAATTTTTCTTTTGGAAGAGTAGCCGTCTCCTTCTCATCATCAGTTGGTTTCAATACTTCAGGAGATTCTTCTTTTTCTTTTTCAGGTTTCTCCTCTTGTTCGATCTTCTTTTCCTTCTCAATAGGTTTTGGTGGTGGTGATACCACTTTCCCACTTCTAGTTGTAACTGCCAAACAATCTTCCTTGGGGTTAGTAGTAGTGTTACCAGGAAAGGTACCTGGAGCTCTATCAGATAATTGTTGGGCTAGTTGACCAATCTGATATTCCAGGTTCTTGATTGAAGCTTTTGTATTTCTGGAATCAGCTCTGCTCTCCTCAATGAAAGCATTGGTACTTCTTTGATTAGCCTTACTTTCCTCCATGAAAGCGTTAGTACTTTGTGCTAATGTTCCGACTAAACGCTCCAGGTCAGAAGGCTCTTTTTTTGGAATAGGTGGTGGTTTTAGATAGTTGTCTGATGTCATATCTAAACCAGTACCTTGATAATTTTTCCTCTGGTAATTATTACCACCAGCAGCATTATTTTGATTTCTTGAGAAATTTTGATTAGGGCGCTGATCATACCAAATACCATTTACCTGAAATTGTTGAGTAGAATCTGAGGACATCAATGTAGGACAAGTATTGGTATCATGATCTTCATGACAATACTCACAATCAAGGACAACTGCACTTGCTTGAACTTTGGAAAGTTGCATCCTTTCAAACTTCGCATGCAGATTGGACATTTGTTGGGATAACAACTTTTGTTCTGCCAACATTGCACTATTATCATTGATCGGCACTGCTTCCCTTTTCCCGGTCCTTATAGATGTTTCATTCTCGTTCTTAGCTAACTTGTCAATAAGATGATATGACTCAGAAGCTAATTTATCACCCAAAGAACCGCCTGCTGCAGTATTAATCACCAATTTTGTTTCTGGTAAACAACCATTGAAGAAGATTCTCACTTGGTCCCCTTGAGATAGGTTATAATGAGGAACCTTTCTCATGAGGGCCTTGAATCTATTCCAAGAAGCGCAGATGGTCTCTCCAAATTGTTGTTTGAAGGAGGTGATATCATTCACCATGTTGTTGTATTTCTCCATGGGGAAGAACTCTGCAAAGAATTTTTCAGATAAATTGTCCCAAGAAATGATGCTATCCGCAGGTTGTCTTTCCATCCAATCAAGAGCTTTTCCTTTAACAGAAAAAGGAAAAAGTCTTAATCGTATTGCATCGTCAGAAACATGTGGAGGCTTTGTAGAGTCACAGATTCGTAAAAATCTGTCAATGAATCTGTGAGGATCTTCATTGTCCTCTCCTCCATACTTTTCTCTCTCGGCCAACTGAATGATGTTGGACTTGAGCTCCCATTGATTGTTCCCAAGTTCTGGTGGAACAATTCCAGCATTGGGCCTGTTGAAGACAGGCGTGAGGATGGTGTTCATCCTAGGATCAGCATTCTGATTAGGAGCAGCCATCTCTAGGGTTTCAGCTACTGGAATGGGAGTTGTCTGTGCCCTTTGTCTTTCCTTCTCTTTTTGAGCAATTCGTTTGCTTCTCCTTAGAAAAGCACTGCTTTGCATACAACTTCAGAGAAAAGATTAGTAGCACAGATTCAAAACAAAAATAAAATAAAATAAAAAATAAAAACAATTTAATCTTTAAAATCAAGATTAATTGATTTAAGAAAAACACTCCCCGGCAACGGCGCCAAAAACTTGACGTGAATCGGCAAGTGTACCGAATCGCGCAAGTAATACAGTGATAAATCAAAGTTCGTATCCACAGAGAGTGTGTTTAAATCAATTAAAACTCTTTCTTTTAAGATTAAATATTTCAAAAGGGTTTTGACACGAATGTCAGGATTGTGTGGAAATTTGATTTGTAAATTTAAAAGACTTGTTTTTGGTTCTTTTTGAAAAAGAATTGAAATAAGGGTTTAAATGTATGAGAAAAGCGCTGTAGTAGGGAACACTCACCAATGATCCCCACCTTTTACTCTGGATTAAGTTAAGTATTAATATATAAATCGTGAACTTAGATAATTATCAGATAAAAGTATCAATAGTTAATTCTCAATCCCTTGAGGAATTAACCCTTTAATCTCATATAGAACCCTAATTCCTTGAGGTGCCCTATATGAGATCAAGCATAACGATCGATAATTGAAACATCTACAATATGAATCATGTCTATGTCTAGATCATGTTCATACCGTCGTTCTATCCCCTTTCCGGATTAAAGACCTCAGATCCCTCTTGTTGGCCCTAATCCTCAGATTTATTATTACTTACTAGATTGATCGGATCTAATAATAACAATAACAATACGAACAGAATAGAACGAAATTCAAAAGATAAATATATTCATAAAAACTCAATCCATTGTATCAGGGGTTCACAAGGGTTCGTGACCCTAACTACAGCAAAGAGGTTCTAGCCAACCATTATCATGGCTAGAATCCAATATTCAATTGAAAAACAAAAACTAAAAGAACTACAGAAAGGTAGAAGAAGAGATCTCTCCAGAGCTTCCGCCTCCGAATGACCTAGAATTTTGTCCAGAATGAAAAGTGCCTTCTAGGGTTGCCTTATGCCCTTTTTATAACCAGAAATTCCTCCTTTTCTCGCAACTGACAGCTGTCTCTCTCAATCCCACGCTTGGAGCGCAGGATCCACGCTCCAAGCGTGGAGCTTCTGCCATCTTTGTTTTCTCCACGCCCCAAGCGTGGAGTTCCACGCTTGAAGCGTGGACTCACTGTTCTGAAGTCTCTTCCCACGCTTCAAGCGTGGGTTCCTACGCTTGGAGCGTGGGGCTTCTTCTTATTTGTTATTTTCCTCCTGTAAACATGAAGAATTTGAGTGAGAGAGTGTCTGACAGTTTTATTCAATAATTTCACCACATATACACTTTTATACACAGTTTTAGATCTGATTTCCTGCTGTTTTTGATCTATAAAAGTATATATGCTGGGAGCATATCACCCACTTAAGTGACCTTTAAACACATGGCATGGGTCACTATTCATCATCTTTTTCTCCTTTCTCTCTCATCAAAACCGTGCCCCCTCCCTTCTCCATGAAAATTTTCTTTCAAATCTTCTTCCTCCCTTAACTTCATCGATTCTTAACCGAATCAGACGATTCTTATCTTGAAATTCAATGGAAACGATCATCCGAACCCGTTCCACCGATTAGTTTCCCTCAAAACCCTCTCTATTGTGAGATAAATGGCATTTACAGCCACGAATTTTGGGGAGAAATTGGGGTTTTTGGAGTTGTTGCTCAAGCTTTGCTTAGGGATCAATTGGAGGAGCCTTTGTGACTTAATTGTGGGTAAGTTTCAACACTTTTGATGGCTTAATTTGTGGATTTATTTTCATGAACCCTAGACTTGATATTGTTGATGTGTTATGTTAGAGAGCTCAAATGGAAAATGTCTATTAAAGGATAATGCCTTAGAATGATGTATTAAAGCTAGAAATGCTATGAAAATTTTTGGTCAAAAATGTTGATTTTTAACTTAGTAAAATTTTGAGGTGTCAAGACTTTGAACTTTGAAATTTTTTTAGGTGTATTGGTGAGTGGTTGTATGATTGTATGATGATATAATAGGATGATATGAGGTGTGAAGTGGTTAAAATTGATAGAAATTCATTGTATGTGAACTAGTGAGAATTCGGCCATTTGAGGTAAATTGGGGAATGGATGTTTTGGAAAATTTTAGTGATGTATTGTGTGTTGAAAAGGTAATTAGTAGGGTTGTGTGGTGATTGGCATGTGGAAGAATCAATGCAAAAATAATAAGTGTTGAAATTGGCCTAATGTGCCTAAAGTGAAATATTTCGCAAAAAGTTGCGTAAAAGTCATAAAACGGAAAGACGGCGATTGAACTAGCCTTTTGGTAACCTAAGTAAGTGTAATAAAATGAGAAAGAAAATTTAGAAAAATAAAACCTAAATTAATACTGTTTTGGCCGAACCCTACAAGGTGGAGAGGTGAGAATTTGACGTTTTGGTGTTTTGACGTGTTTTGACTGAAACTGACGGCTATACATGGTTGTATAGGTTGTCGTACGTGGATTTAAAACCGGAACAGTGAAATAGTGGATTGCCCTTGGTCCTGGACCAAGTGGATTGAGGTAAGTGATGTGATTTACACATGTTTTTGTGAAATTCAAATGTGGTTTAAAGTTCTAAGTGTGTGGAATTGACCTCTATGTAGGCATTCCTTGTGTATCAAGCTATAAGTGGAGTTTCTGCGGAGCTCAGTAAACGGATAAAAAGAAAGTTAACCTCTTGGTACTGGGGCTTGTTCCCCTTGTGTGTTCCACCATACCCGTTGAGGGTGATGGTAGGAAGTGTGTATGAGTAGTGTAGAACAGCATGAGCATGCATATGCATTATCACAGTGGGTACTTATGTACCAGATCTCTGGCCAGTAGGTATTTTTAGCCTTCGGGCAAGTGTTTCCGGACTGCCATTGGATAGGTCTCCGAGAGGGATTTCCAGTTGACCCAAGGTCGTGGTGTGTTATCCGGATAGGAGCACACTAGGTTGTCTCGGGTGTATATGGTTGGAAGGGGTACCTTGGTGGGTTGTTCTCTGAACACGCCAGGGGTAGTACCCATAAGCGTATAGCCGAGGACATGGCGTGGTATTGGTAGCTACCATTCCCGCATGTCGTAGTTGTTTTCTGATATTACCCCTCTTTCTCTAAATCCCTTGCTTTATCCCGTTTTATAACAGTGATGGTGTTTTATATTTTTGATATACATCGAAGTGAACCATTGGGCGGAGTTTTCTCCAGAACCTCTTGGTTACTGAGATATATCCGTATATCTCACCCCGTCTCGGGGCATTTATTTCAGGATGTACCAGTGGATATGGAGCAGCGAGCAAGAAGCCCGCATGATGATGAGTGGAGTAGTGATGCATATTTTGCTTCAGTGTATTATATTTGTCATTTTAGTTATGAATTCATTTGTTAAGTATAGTTGTAATATGTGGATTATTGTAAATTGAAGTTAAAGTGTAAGTGTAATTGTAATTCAGTATTGTAAATATACCATGGATGTATGCTTATTATGATGGAAGGGCTTTAGGCCTATTTAGAGTTATGATTATTTGTATGATGATTTATGCATGAAATTGAAGGTTGGTGATTGAAACTATAAAAGATTTGAAAGTGAACTGTTTATGTTTTAAGTGTAAATTGGATTGGGTTGTAAGTGCCCCAAGGCGTTTTTGGTCCTTGTGTGTGCCACCCATTGGATTTTGCTGGATTTCAGGTATAATTGTAGTGTTAAACAATTTACGCAATTTTGGGGATTTTAGGAAATACAAAGGAAACTCTGGCGAATTTTCTGTAGAATTGACAGTTTTTGGGTGAACTTCGGGAGAGCATATCTCTCTCCATAGTGGTCCGATTGGGACGTGCCATACGCCATTTTGAAGCTTAAGATGTCCCCTACGTTGTGTCAAAATTCTAGAATCATTGGTCGTGTGCGCAGTCCATGGTGGCTGATGGCACAAACTGCCCTGTTTTGGCCAGTACCAGTGGGCAGATTCGGGTCTGTGTTGGGAAATTAATTCCCGCTTCGTTACTTGGTCAAATTAAGCGTAAGATATATAAAATCGAAGTTTGACGTGTCTTGTTTATGGTGTAAAAGTTTGAGAGAAAGTGGTCTTGTGGTTAGGTGCAGAATATTCTGTGAAGATTGGAGGTTTTGGGCTGTTTTGGAGTTGGTGGGCAATGTTGTTTGTCCAACTTCAAACGGCAATAACCGGAGCTCACGAGCTCGGAATCGAGTGTACGATAGCTTGTTAGAGAGGTAATTGAATAAGGAAAAAAGATAACCTTGAGTCTGGGTTTGGATTTCGTTTTGTGTTCGCAGAAAAATAAGTTAGTGAATCTGGTTAAGTTGGTAAAAACGTAAAAAGTGAGGAATTGGCTAAGTGGGTTTATGGGAACCCCTTAGTGTCGTATATGTAGTAAAGTAAAGTGCATAAATAGTTTAAGTAAGTCTTCCGCTAGTGTTTTAGTTACGATCACAGCTTTTAATTATTACGTTTTTTATACTTTAACTGTTCGCGTAATAATCGGAAAAAGTTTATTCGCATTTTTATAAATGAATTGCTGTGATTGTAACTGCGCTTAATATCATAATTAATGTTAACAATACCGGTGTACAACGGGCTGTTACACTCTGGACTCTGATGCTGCTCCTAGTACTCCTTCAATGTCTGCTTTATGTAATGAAATACTAAACCATGACAATGATCGATTACAATAACCGATTACACCAGCAAATTTCAAAAAGCTAGAAAAAGCCTTCTTCATTATTATAAAAAAGAAACACCTTCTTCATGACTCAAATAACATTGAGAGAATGAACAAACCAAAAGGAAAAATAGAGAAAACAACAAATTAAGTACTTCTGAAGTTGCAAAACCTTTATGAATCATTTACCGCAAAAGATTTTCTATTTTCAACAAAAAGATCACGAGGTGAGTCAAGGTGAATTGCTAGCAAAACACAAACACTATGTGCCTTAACGGCAATGCACGTGATATTCAAACACCAAAATTATATAATATATATATATATATATATATTAAATTAAGAAATTATTATTTTTTGAAGCCATAGCTCGCCTATCAAAAATAACTTTGTTCATATGCTCTGGAGAGTGCTAGAGACTCAGGACTATGATTAGACATTAGGTATTACAATAATTGAGATGAGAGAATGGAATTATTGAAATGAATTGAGAAAGCATTCATGGTGTTTGTATATGAATAGCGAAACAGTACAAGTTGGATTCGCATCGAAACACATTGCAGGAAATAATGATAAAAAAAAGACACTTGCAAAAATTGAGACCTAACGAAGAGCGTGGGTGCCTGGGAAGTGAATTCGATGTTGTAAGTGTTTTAAGGATGTTCCATTCCTTTCTGGGTTGGAATGCTTGAATATGGATTTTTAATTGGTGTAATCGATTATTCTAATCGATTAAGTCAATAGTTTCAGTGCAATCGACTAAATAATTGATGTAATCGATTAAATAAGGGTAAATTGATGTATAGTTTTGAAAGGAGGGCAAAGTGGTTATTTTTTAATTAATAAGGGATAAAAGGGTCAAAAAATCGTTAACATCCTCTCATACGTGTTGCTTATTTTCATTTATTTACTATAAAGCTTTATTATTGCTTCACAATCAGTTCTTAATGTAAATTCTCTATTTTTTTTCACCAAAAAAAAAATCTCTATTTAATATAAAAATTGCAAAAGCATTTAAACATTTAATAACAGCTTCTATTTCATCGTCTATAGCACTTAAACTTTTAACATTGTGATTTCCTCTAGCATATCTACAAATCTGTTATGTTATTTTTTCTGAATATTTATTTGGTTTCTTTCTTAATTCTGCTCCTAATCCTAATTCATATCCATCTGTAACTATTATTATATAATCGGTTACTAATGGAATAGCTAATGGGGGGTTTGTCTTACTAATTTTTTATCTTCATTATTAAAATATCTTTGTCCTTTTATAGATGCCTTACTATATAAAGGACCCGAATATTACCAAAGTCTTTTATGAAATTTCTTGTATACTTACATAAACCTAAAAGTCTTTGTAATGTTTTTCAAATCTTTAAGATCTTCTGGAAAATATATGACTTTTTGGGAGATACTTGGTTGTAATTTTATAGTTCTTTACTAACTCTTATCCTAAATATTTAGTATAAGTCTTTCCCAATTCCATCTTCTTTTTACTAATTATGATCCTAGGCTTAACCAATTCTAAAAATATTATATATAAATGTCTTACATGTTCTTTTATATTTTTGCTATATACTAAAATATCATCAATGTATATAGAAAATTCTTTATATTATAAGAAAATCTCATCCATTCTTCTTTGATAAATACTAGGTGCATTTTTAAGACCAAAATACATTACTAACCATTCAAAATGTCCTAAAGGAGTTGTAAGTTGTCCATTCTATACTTTATTCTTTTAATCTTAAAATGATGAAATCCACTTTTATAATCAAATTTTCTAAAAACTTTACAATTTTGTATACGAGAAATTAAATTATTCTTATCTGGAATATTATATGCATCTTCTATTGTATTGGCCTTTAGTCTTTTTTAATTTATTATCATTCTACTTTTTACCCTTACTATCACACTATGCTTTCTTACTATAAAACCTGTAGATCCATTTTACTATTAGATTTTCTAAATAATTGTAACTTATTGATGCACATAAGATTGACTTAGAAATATCCATGTGTGCTTGTGTGTCATTTTGGGCTTTTTAGGTTTATTCCATAGTTTAGGGATTTTGGGTTTATTTTTCGTTTTATTTTTTCTGCCTATTTAAAGCATGAAGAACCCTATTATTATTTGGTTGTTTTTGGTTAATAAAATTCATAAATGAGAAATAATGTTTTCTCGTACTTTTTGTGTTCATTCTTCTTTCTGTTTAGCCAATGAGTAATTTTTTCGGCATCATTTGGTATCAGAGCACTAGGTTACCTTCAACCAATGGCTGAATAGAATCGTAGAGGTCATCTATGATGGAGTCATGAAGGCAAGGGACGTGGATTCGATCCTAAAGAAGACAGACAACCGCGTCAGATAGACCCCCACGACATAGAAAATGAGTAGCTTGGAAGGCGGATCCAGTATTTGAAGCGACAATTTGTGGACCCGTGTGACATGAAAATCTAACTCGGGTTTTTCTCTCCCAAAGCAAAAACACCTGCTTACTGTGCCTATGAGATATATGAATTTCCATCTGACAACGTCCCAACGTTCCTTGCCTGAGTTCGACAAAAATCGACTTACAACCCCAACTACATGAGTAAGGTCGGCCATTATGCATATTATGGCATACATAAGACTGCCTACGACTAACTGATATGGAACCTTTTATATCTCATTTTTTTCTTCATCATTGGTTGGACTCTGCTTCTGACTCAACTTAAAGTGTCCATCCAGAGGAATGTTGATCGTCTTGGATTGGTTCATATTAAACCTCTTTAGGATTTTCTCTGTGTTTTTCCTTAGATAGCCACAGCAGCTTCTTTGAGCGATCCCGGACAATATTCATCTCAAGTATATGTCTTGTTGGGCCGAGGTTCCTTCATAACGAGCGACTTGCTCAAGGCTTTCTTGAAGGCATTAATCTTCCTCGTGTCTTTCCCCACTATTAGCATGTCATCTACGTAGAGCAAGAGGATGATGAAGTCGACACCATGCCTCTTAATAAAAATATAATGATATGCTTGAGTCTTCTTAAAGTTGTGTGGAGCTATGAAGGATTCAAACTTTGTGTACCATTACCGGGGTGCTTGCTTTGTGTCGTACAAGATCTTCTTAAGTCAGCATGCCATATGTTCTTTACTCAAAACTTCAAATCCTTCGGGTTGGTCCATGTATATTTCCTCTTCTAAGTCTCCATAAAGAAATGTCGTCTTCATATCCAGTTATTCAATCTCCAAGTCTTGAGTGGCCGCTATGCCTAGAATAGTCTGGATTGACGTCATCTTGACCACTGGTAAGAATATCTCCTCAAAGTCTATGCCTTTCTTCTGATTGCATCCTTTCACCATAATCCAGGCTTTATACCTCAGTTTTGGGTTATTTTCCTCCACCTTGAATTTGTATACCCATTTGTTCTTAAAAGCTCGTCTGCCCTCTGGTAACTCGACCAGATCAAATGTGTGGTTATCATATAAGGATTTTATCTCGTCTTACATGGCCTTCTCCCATTCTTCCTTTCCAACACCGATCACTGTCTCTTCACAACTCTGAGGCTCTCCTTCTTTTTGCAACCATTGTGTACTCGTTTGCAGGATATCTGGCGGAAGGGCATCTAACTCGGCCAGATTGTCGAGTTTATGGTTGCTCCTCAGAACCCGGTTCTGTTTCATCTCGAACTTCTAGATGTTCTAGTACTTCCTCGCATTCAGCTGGTGGTTTTTCCCGTTGTCCACTTTCTTCAATTTTTTGTTGATTGGATTCGCCCCCTACTTCATGTCGAATAAGGAAGACAGGGTCTTCATCACGAACAATAGTGCATACTTTGGACCTCTGGATGTCCTTAATCTGATTCTCCAAAAACACTACATCTAGGCTCTTTACAACCTTCCTATTGATAGTGTCCTAAAGACGATATCCAAACTCGTCCTTTGGTGAGCCGAGATAAACACACTCCTTGGTCTTGGCATCCAGCTTTGCTCCTTCATCCTTGGAAAAGTGCACAAATGAATGACATCAAAATACCTTCAGATGCTTATACTTTGCCTTCCTACTCGTCCATACTTCTTATGGGATGTCTCCTTCCAAAGTACTTGAGAGTGATAATCTGATTAGGTCGACTGCAGTCTTGACGGCTTATCCCCAGAATGCATTGGGAAGCTTGGCATGTGGCAACATACTTCGAACTCATTCTTCAATGGTCCGGTTCATCCTTTCAGCTACACCATTTAGCTGAGGTGTCTTTAGAGGTGTTTTCTTTAGCTTTATAACTGTCGTCTTATAGTACATCTCAAATGGACCTTGATATTCTCCGTCGTTATCAACTTAGACGACCTTCAACTTTATGTCGATCTCCCTTTCTACCCTTGCATGAAACTCCTTGAATGCGTGGAGTACCTGATCTTTCGTGTTTAGCAAAAACACTCATATTCTTTTTGTGTGGTCATCAATAAAAGTGACAAAGTAGTACGCACCACCTAGAGAGTTTTCTGACATAGAACACACACAAGTATAAAGATCAAGAGCATACCTCCTTTATCTAGGCTGGTCGGTCTCTTGAATAAAACTCGAATTGCTTGCCAGTTAGACAATAAGTGCATGTCTCCAGGAGTTAACATTTCCAGTTCGGCAACAATTCCCTCTTGGCTAGGATTTGCAAACCCTTCTCATTTTGACACGAGCTGTCGAACTCGCGCAAATCAAAAATTATTTTTATTTACGGTTCAGAAAATTTGCTGTAAAGTGGAAACCCTAAGTCGTCTCTCAAGGAAATTATTTTGATAAAAATCGCTAATGAAAAGAGAAAATAAAAAGGGGGTTTTGGATTTCTGTTTAATAATTAAAAGACAGAATATAAAAATTGGGATTCAAAATTCGTAATTAAAAATTAACCAACCTAAGGTTAGGGTTCCTAGGGAGTCTTTCTTCGGATAAAAAGATATCATAATCATGATTGATTGTCAATTGAATCAGAATCTTTATTTCCAATTGAGAACCCTCTCTAAGCGATCGCTTAACATTTGATCAAATACGGTGCTTCTACTCATACAATCGCAGAGTATCAGCCCGTTTGATTTAAGGTCATAGGGTCAATCAATCTAATCATCAAATCTAATGATTAATCCCTTTTGATAATCACAATCGCGAACCTCAGATCGAATATCCACAATCGCACGATATCAATCTGAGTCTGGAAGGGAAACTGTCTGATACCATGTAAAGAACCTTGGGATACACCACCCCAAAAGCTAGCTCAAAGGGTGGGAGTGCCCAAGGCCTTATAAACTCCACATTAATTGCACATAAAACCAATGTGGAACTATATATCTCAACACGCCCCCTCACACGAGAGCCCATTGGGCTTAAAGAGTGGATGATGCAACAGGCCCAACCTACCTGTGCTAAGAGAGTCCACAAGAGAAAATGGGGGACAACGAGGCTCTAATACCATGTAAAGCACCTTGGGATACACCACCCCAAAAGCTAGCTCAAAGGGTGGGAGTGCCCAAGGCCTTATAAACTCCACATTAATTGCACATACAACCAATGTGAGACTATATATCTCAACAAAAACAAAACTGATTTAAAACAAAGCGCGGATCCTCAAGACTAATCCATGGAATCTGTTACCCTTATGTTGATTAAAGAGTTCTTAGCCTCGCATGACTAAGGTAAACATACTTAAAAATTGAAAACAATAAGAACAGAAGATGAAGAAGAAGATTGAATTCAAATTTCATAGAAAATGTGTCTGTCGTCAAACTCCCAAAAATCTGACTCCGAAGGGTTTCCTAAAGTCTCCCTTAAATAGCCGTCATTCAGAACGGTTAGCGTTTCACCGCTTCGGCCCATACATAAAATAAAAACTGAATAAAATAAAATAAAACATTAAAACATGGCCTTGGACCCTAAACACATTGGATCATAATCTGAATTACAAGTCCAAACGTCAAAATAAAATTCCAACAAAAACACTTCATCTTTGGCTCAGGTCTCGACAATCTTCCCGTCTGAATTGGGCTTCAGTAGCTGAAATAGAGATTGTAGCCCTATCTGTTAGCTGCAAAACGCAACAAGAACGGAGTCAATCGGAAGTTTGTTAGAGTGAGATATGGTCAGAATACGAAAGTAGTGTAAATTTGGAAAATTATGACGAATATCAATTAAACCCAATTAAAATCTAGAATTCTGATTTGACCCAAAAGACCTTTATTTAATTCAAATGAAACCTAGAAATACCAACCAAGAATCATAAATAAGTGTAACAAAATATGTGTTATCACACTTATGTATCCGAGTCGTCTGTGCTAGAGCTCCATACTTGATTCATCTTTCACCACATTAGTCTCTCCATTGTCGACATTCCCTTGCATAACATAGAAAGATCTTTGTTTCTTACCTCGGGCTACCATCAAGCTACCTTTGGCGAGTTTCTGTCTTCCTCCACCAAAATAGTTTACCAGCCCGACTTCATCGAGCTTTCTTGCAGAGATGAGATTGAGCCGTATGTCAGGAACATGTTTGACATCCTTCAAGACTAATCCATAGCCCATGTCGGTCATCATCGTGACTTTTCCAACTCCCAATATCTTGCTGGTAACCTGGTTACCCATCTTCACGATACCAAAGTTGCCACCTTGATTTGATGAGAAGAACTCCTTGTGGGATATGACATGGAAGGATGCTCCTGAATCCATAACCCATGAACAGTCATCATAGGCTACATTCAAGTAGTTGTCCTCACTAATTAGGAAAACATCGATCTCGGCCTTGTCTGCTATAGCTGTGGTGCTCTGCTCTTCTTTCTTCTTCTGATCTATCGCATCCACCTTGACATTTTTAGTCCTCTGATCTTTTTTAAGAGATCGATTTTCTGACTTCCAGTGACCCAATTTCCACAATAGAAGCATGTGAGATCCAACCTCGGCTTTGACAGACCTCTAGACTTGTCACGACCTCGGCTTCTACTTCAACCTAGGCGTGTCATTCTTCCACGAATTTCAACAACATTTGCTTTATTTTGCTAGGTTATACCATGTCCATTCCTCCTAGCCTCTTCATTCAGCAGGCTGTCTGCATCTGAGTCCATTGCTATCTTTTCTTCTGGGGCCGAGTTGCTGAGCATCGCTATGAAAGTATCCCAGCTCCTAGGTAATAAGATGAGTAGCAAGAGGGCTTGCTACTCGTCATCTATCTTCATGTCAATATTTGTCAGCTGGTTGAAGATCCCCTTGTATGTATTCAGGTGCTCAATCATGCTTTGTTTGTCCTTGTAGTCTAACTTCACAAGTCGGCGCATCAAGTATGCTCTTTTGCGTGGCGTCTTCTTCTAGATTAACGACTCCAGCTTCGTCCACAATTGGTGAGGGTTTGTGTAGATCGACGCATGCTCGAACAAGCTCTTGTTGATATATTTGTCGATTATAGCGACCATCTTCCTGTTGAGGAGATCCTACTCTTTATCACTCATTTTGGCTCGTCCATGCTCAGAATGGGCTCATATAAACCCTTACAATATAGATGATTCTCCATCATGGGTTTCCAATATGAGTAGTTCTCTGTGGTGAGTTTGAACATGCACCATCATGCGCTACAGCACCCTCCATCTCTGGCCTCACAGAGCCCTTGATCTAAGAGATCTGATACCACTATTGTGTCTCGGAGCCCGGGAATTCTAAGCCCGACTTTGGATTCAATTGGCCCGACCTTCTTTAGGCGGTATGCGGAAGCGTTGATGAACAATAAATTGAAAATCAAACAAACAGAGATAAGGAGGAACATAGAACACCAAGAATTTTAACATTAAAAACATATTCGATGTAAGAGTAAAAAACCATGGGACCAAGCCCAGAAAAACTCCACCATGAATAACGGAATTTACAAAAGAATCACTCTTGCTCAATAACCAGAGGACTTCACCATCTAAAGGATAGATCTACTCATAAGTGCCTCAGGAAAGTGTTTCTCTCTATAAAGAGGATAGAGAATCCTACTCTACAAGATAGTCTTCTTCTTCCACGATGGCGCTAAGTTTCTTCCTCTGAGAATCTTTGTCTTTGGCTTATATCTTTCTCCTACCCATTTTTCTTTTATTTTCCTCTTCTGTCTAGGGAATCATCAATTTGGGCTAGATCCATCATGGGCCACGAACCCAACAAGTACCCATATGGTTGTAAGGTCCCTATATACCCTAAAGGATCCATTTCTTCCTAAAGAATTTGATGAATAGATCTTTAGTCTTGAAGTATCATATCTCAATACAATTGGGCCTTTGATGTTCTTGGCACAAAGAACAAGACCAGATATCACTTTTGCGGACACATTGGAATAGAATTAATCATATATTTTGTTATCTCCGAGGAACCACATATTTAGGATTATGTTATTCCAAGGATTCCATTACTTCCGATTTAATTGAATATTTTAATGCTGGATATAAATCTGATCCACATAAAGCTCGTTCTCAAACCGGTTATGCATTTTGTTATAATGGTACTGCATTTTCTTAGCGTTCTACCAAGCAAACACTAGTAGCTACATCTTCCAACCACTGTGAGATTATTGCTTTATATGAAGTTGGGAGAGTGTGTGTTTGGTCAAGATCTATTATAACACATATTCACAATTCTCGTTGTTTAACACTGATTGCATATTCTCCCACTATAATTTATGAAGACAATGTTGCTCGTATTGCACAAGTTAAAGGGGCAGTATATCAAAGGTGATAGGACCAAGCATATCTGGCAAAAAAGTTTTCTATAATCATGAACTCCAAGAAAGTCGACAAAATGATGTTAAACAAATTCAATCCATGTATAATCTTGTAGATTTTTTTACCAAATCATTGCCAACATCAAGTTTTGAGAAGTTAGTATATGGCATTGGTATGCGGCGAGTTCATAAGATGAAAAATGAATTACCAGTAGTAGCTATATGGCTCAACTGAGGGGGAGATATTAAGAATGATGATTTGTACTCTTTTTCTTTTGTCCCAATGGATTTTTCTGCCTTAAGTTTTTGGGAAAAGTGTTTATCCTTTTAAATGACACAACTTATATCCTTTCACTTTCACAAAGAAGTGGAACCCACACCTTTATTTTTTTGTCAACTCTCTCTCCTCCTTTATCTATCTCTTTCTCTCTCTTAAAATGACACAACTTTACATCCTTTAAAATGACACACACTTTACCCTAAGTTTTTGATAAGGCAAGGTCATTCAATGTATTATGACAACAATGAATATTTAGCAAGGAGAGTTATACGCACCCCAATCTTTTTTTTCTTTACCAAGTTTTTATGGTTTTTTTCAAAAGATTTTTAATTAGGAAGTTTAAATTAGCATATAATAAAAGGTGAACATCGAAGGGGGGTGTTATGAAATAAATATGTGGATTTTTCACCTCCCTTTCTTTACATATTCTCCATTAAAAGTCGTGTAACCACTTGTAGTGATTCACCATTTATCTACTCTTCTTTAACCTATAAATACATGTTATTGTAAACTTAAAGTCTGACACAAGTTTTCCTATATTCTCTTCCTCTATTTCTCATTTCTATATTTTCTTTATCTCTATAATTTTATTTCTTTCACAACATTAAAAACATATTTCTTAAAATTATGTTATATAATAAAAATATCAGAAAAACTTATTTGATTAATTTTGTTTTGAAAATAAGTTTTGAAAGTTTGATGGCGCTTTGTTAGCACTAGTGGTGGAGACAATAGTATAACTCCAGCAACAATGACTTTGACAATGGTGGTGGAGATGTTTTGCTAACAATGTAAATGTTATATGGAATTGAGTTTAGCACATAAGTAACATAAACATAAATCAAGAGTAGCGTAAATAATGATGTTAAGTTGGATGTATGGTCATGCATGGATGAATAAGATAAGAAAAGAATATACTCGACGAAAGGTGAGTGTTGTATTAGTGGGTGAAAAGATGAGAGAAAATATATTGAGATAGTTCGGTGGGTGTTGTTCTAGTGGTTGAAAAGAAAAGAGAATATAGATTGAAATGATTTGGGCATATTGTTTGAAGACCCTTAGATGCTATTTTATGAATAAAGGTTTGTTATAAAAAAAGTGACAAAAAGAGAGAGGAAGAAGTCGACCGAAATTTAATCGGAGAAAAGTAATAAAACAAGACTTAATGAATTGATAACTAGATAGGAGGATTATGTGTCTTAGGATGGAATAGATGAAAACTATCAGTAGTGTGGAGGGGTAAACCTATTTTTTCATATATTTTAGAAGATTAAGTCCTTGTTCCCTATGTATATATTTTGGGAATAGATCCTCTTATGTTAAAATTTCATAAGAAGATCTGGGTTCGATTCCCACCAAATACATCTTTGGGTAGGGACAAAGAGTTTTTAATTGTAACTAAGCCTCGGCTTGGGATTAATCTTATAGTTGACTCAAAGAGTTGAAGCTTGTAGAGATACCAGGGTCGACTCGCCTCAAAGAGGTAATTAGAGTCGGTATACAAAAAAATGTACCTCTCTCTCTTAGCATGCATTAAATAAAGTGGAGTCTAATTATAATTTATCACATTAAGGAAAAAAGAGATAAATACAAAATTTAATTGTCCTCTTATATGAAATTTTAACATAAAAGGATCAATCCATATATTTTTTAATTTACTTTTTCTTCTTATTTAGTTTTTTTCTCTGCTTATTACTTTTCTCTTACTTTTCATTTTATTTCATTTTTCTTGGAAATAATATTTCTTACGTTGTAGGAGATAAATTTTATCTCATACACACATATAAAAATATATGGGGCTCATGTGGAACCACATGAAGGAAAAAAAAAAGAGAAAAAGAAAATATAAATTTCATATAGTTTTACTTGTCTATAGTAAATAAAATTATCTCTTATAAATTACAACATGAAAAATATTAATCCTTTTTTATTTACTATTATTATCATTTTTTTCTTTTTTTCCTTATTTTTTGAGTTCATCTATCGCTAACCTAACTTGCAGCAACTTATCTTAAATTTCATTAATGAATTCTACTATACAATTTTGATCCAATCCCTATTATACTGTTTCTAGCTGACAATATTAACAGTGCATTCATTTACACAACAACTATCCGTCAAAGACAAATTATATTTTATATAATTGAAATTTATGAAAGATTTAAGATAAAAGCAAACACGTTAGGATCTCAAGAATCCTATTTCCATATGGCATAAATTTTATGAAAGCTTGCTGAATTCAAATTCAATCTTCCCCGGTTAAACAAAAAAAAAAAGTCATTTTTTTTTCAATCAATATAGATAAATCATTTACATTAAATCTAAAATAACATTATTTTAAAACAGAAATCAAAATATTTTTATAATTATAATTCATTTCAAAATTGTAATAATCTTTTTCATTATTACAGTATTTTATAAATTTTCAACCCAAAACGACGTTAATTTAAAAGTAAAATATAAATAAATTATCTACATTCAGTATAGAAACATTAAAATCAATACAAAATTAAGAACGATAGTGAACATTAAACAGGCCAATTATACTTCCATCAGGTATTATAAGAATAAGAAAGAAACTTTCTTATACCAATCAGAAATAAAATAAGTAAATAAAAAGGTCCATTGAATTCTTTTTGTCAGTAATAATAAACGTACCAAATAATTTGCTTTCAACATATATAAAACAAATACAGAGCATTGACCACAATCCATTACAAGATAAGCTCTAATTACCCAATTTTCTTAAACAACCAACTCACCTACAACAAAAGAACCAAAATCAACACAAAACATTGGTGACAAAAAATGGAGCATGCTTTCATCAAAGTAAAGTATGAAAGCACATTAAAAGTCTCACTCAAGCCATTTTGAAACTGCAAAAGGCTTAAGAAAGAAAATTCCCAGATATATTGCAGCTTGATGCATACATTTATGTCCATGCAATCCAATATATACATTCCACATGCTTGTAAAACCAAGTTAAAGCTATTTTGCACCCCATATTTGACCCTGTGAGAGTTTTATCATGTGGCCAATGGAAGCAACAAAAAGCAACACATTATCATCCAACCCCACCTTGTATTCTCATGTTTTTCAACCCTGCAATGCCAAAAATCAAGGATCAATCCATTTGAGCTCTACTTGCCTTGCCAGAAGGTACATGAGAGGCAGTCCTGGGAGAAACCAAAACTGGTTCATTGGTTGCAGCTTTCATGCCTCCCATTTGTTCGAGACGCTTCCATCTGGCTTCACGCTTTGACTTCATATCGTTCTCTTGTGCTTCATCTTCCTGAAATTTGATCATGCATTGCTCATAGAATTCAGGGTCAGTGTCCGAGAAGATCTTGCGCACATTCAATGTCAGGCTCTGGACGGCCTGGTTCCAGTGGTTTCGCGCATTTTTCTCCAGAGCAGGTAAGACAACGGGAAGTATAATTTTGTAGTTCTGCTTGATTAAGCTCTCAATGTGATCATTATTCCATAAGAACAAAGCCCTCTCAGCTACCTGCAAATTAACAAGCAATCATATGAGAGAGCACAGGAATTAAATGGTGGTAAAAATATCCACTATCCAGAATAATGCATCACAACTTCGCTTGCTTTTACAGGAAGGAAGATATTTACAGAGTACTAATAATATCAATTAGGATTTCACTATGTCAGGAAGACTGATTTGATCATATTATTAACAAGGGAAAAAATTCATAGACACTACCTAAATTATAGGCCTAATGTAAAGCAAAGAATCCAAAACCTAAGCAAAGTGGGAGAGGACAGTGAAAATGTGTTGGAGAGAAAAGAGAACATTAACAAGGGAAAAGCTTAAGCTGTTAGGTGAGGCTACATTAATGGTTTTATATATCTCAACACGCCCCCTCACATGAGAGCCTATTGGGTTTGAAGGGTGGACAATGCACAGGCCCACCTACCTATGCGAACAAAGAAATTCCACTTGAAAGAAAGTGGGGGGCGGCGAGAATCGAACAAGGGACACGAGGCTCTGATACCATGTAAAGAACCAATTCAACCCAAAAGCTTAAGCTGTTGGGTGAGGCTACATTAATGGTATTATATATCTCAACAGAGAGAAAACAGAACGAGATCTTTACGGCTTGCACAATTACGAAGTTATGCCTCACCATTTTCCATTTTGACTATTTGGAAAAATGGCCCAACATTTACCACTCTTTACTTTTCTTGGAAATTTTCAGCCAAAAACAGAATACCGCACATATTGTTGCTGAATAAAGTTTTCAAGATTCCATATATACACACACACATATATACATATATATAGAAGTCTTAGTTTTACTATTGAAAATAACTTGTGATTTAACAAAGTATCCACAAGGCTGAACAACATAAGCATTTGAATTTCTCAGGGATGGCCATCATTGCTGCTGTAGTTATACAGTGCTATAGCTGCCTGAATGCGAGCTGAACTTTCTTGGAGGGTTTAATTTAATTTGCTGAATCTCAAAGAACTTATCAGCTTTTGGCTATCCATTCAAGAGGATCACCATAGCTAAAAGTAGGCAATCCCACCTTTCCCCAAGAATGGGTGGAATGCCACCATCGGAGCTCTCTTTGACCCTCCTATTTCGTGTGTTGCATTACACTTCTCCCTAGAGTCCTCCTCAAGAGGGATACCTTGTTATTGAATCCAGCGTTCAAGAAGTTGCCTGATTTCATTAATGCCCTTGACACTCTTTCTGATCTCCAATAGCTGCGTCGCCACCTTTATCAAGATTTCCATCGAATGCTCCAAAGCCTCCACTTGAGATACCATCTCCCTCCAATTGCGATCCGGCAGGTCAGACCAATTGATATGAACTTATAGGGAGATTGAGATGCTGAGATGGGGGATCAAAGAGATAGAGAAAGAGAAAAAGAAAGAGGAAGTAGTTTCTCATATTGAATTTCTAAGAACTAAGAAGACAGAGACCTCCTCCAAGGGTTTCCCTTTTACACCAGAGCAAGATGCCTGGTACAGAATATTTCCAAAAGACAAACCCCTATACAATTTCTGTTATTTAACCACTTGATCCAACTATGAACTAACGCTCTCAACTGCCATATTAACTGTCTAACTGCTTCTCTTATTTTTTCTGGTATAGACTCGATAACTTTTGTCCAACTTCTTTATTATTGTTCCAAACAGAAACCAAGATGTTCAAACTGCGCATATAGCAAGAACATAAACTAAAGGGCCGACCCAGTTCAAATACCCACTTCGTGAGTGTCTAGGGAAGGGAATACTCTAGGCAGCCTTTCCCCTACTTTTTGCAGAGAGGCTAATTCGAACCCGCGACCTGACACACCACGGCAAACAAGAACATAAACTAGCTATGGAGAAATTATTTAAAATTTAAGGGCAGTGTGATTACCAAAATAAAAGACTCTGGGCGTCCATTTGCCAAAGACCTGAAATAAGGGAAGTTCTCTGCATTTTAACCTATTAATAAAGCAAACTCCAATTGTTTGTCCTAACAATTTCTTAAAATCTTTTAAAAATATTTTAAGCTGATACAGTAGGAGTATGAGACCAAAGGAAAGAATCACAAGGAGTATATATTTTAATAATTTTAAATTTTTAATAACATAAGGTAAAAATGCTAATCATTGCCCAGACATGATTTCTCCATTGGGACTTCCTTCTCCCACTCTCCTCTGAAGACATGTCAGAGGAAAAATGTAGGAATTTTTCAGCATGAATTTCCCAATTTGTTTTGCTTTAGTATAATTTTCAATGTAAAACGTACACATTTTGCATTCTGTATATTATTTTATTGATGGAACAAATAGCATCTTCAACTGCAATTTGGGAATCTCGAGTGACTAATTCTGCACTACTAGTTAAATAAGGAGAAGTTGAGAAAGAAGTTCATGTATTGAAAGAGAAAGATGAGGAAATGCAACTTTAGGAGGATTGTATTTCAATATGAAATCAAATAAGGCATGAGTAATAGCAGGAAGAAGTTCCTCCAACAGGATATGCACTGAGTAAGGGATTACATTTCCAATAAATGTACTGGAAAAAGAATGACTCTGAAGTTGACATGAAAGTTTCGAAGGTATATTTTGACTCCACAAACTACAATAATTATGCAGAATACATCTAAGCGAGGTTTAGAAAGTAATCATACTCTTATTTTAGTCTGCATAAAATCTATTGTATACTTTTATTAAACTTTACATTATTTTCAAATGGCTATCAGCTTTCTATGAATTTGATCATCCACTAGAGTCTCGTAAACAAGACATAGTCATCGATAAACACCAAGTGGAATAATTCTAGCTCATATCCTTATAAGGAATGTGCCCCTAGCCAACTGCTTAACATCTAGGAAGTTAGAATACATTGGTGAATACAAAAGATAGAGAAGAATCTCTTTCTCAATGACCATCCCCACACAGAGAAATATGCACAACATCTTCTCCACAGCCCAAACCATAACATTTTCAAGATAGTTGCGTTTTCAAAAATCAAGTCAAGTGCTGGGTTGAGTTTCCAGTGCAGTCTATGTGAATCTCCAACAAGCCACACCCAAAAATTTAACACAACTATACTCAACTCCATAACATATAATCCAAATGACCACCCATATAGCATCATCAGGACAATAAATTGTAAAAGCAATAACAGACCACAAATATTTCATCAAAATCTATATCCACACATTCAGAAAATCTACCAGAAAAACAAAAATAAAGTCTAGGAGAAGGCGATAAAACATTGGAACAGCGTAACATAAGAATGTCTCCCTTACCAATATCCTCAATCTATTTTCAAAATTAAATTTCACAGAAATTCAAGTCAAAAGTGATATTATAATTACAAGTGAGAGTATGTATGAACACAAATTTAAGAAAACTGCCAAAATATATTTGCGACTGTTCCCTGTATAAGTCATAGTAATCCAATCCAAATATCAAATTATCTTCCGCAACATTATAGTTTATCTACCGAGGCCCATGTCTCATGTTTAAACATACAAAATCAACAAAATTAGGATATTATTTGAATATGGAAAGTGGTTTTGTTTGCCAAATTTCGACCACCCTAAGTGAAAAATCAGGCACCAACAAGCAAACTTTCTATTTCTTCTTTTTTAAGGGGTTGAGAGATTATCACAAAAAACAAAAGAGAAAGTGGAAGCCAATGAAAGCTACTAAAATTACCAAACCTGGAAATGTGAACTGCTCAAGCAACGACTTATTTGGCGGAACAAGGGTACCATACACCGTTGAAACTCTGCAGGCTGAGTTGCTTCCAAGACTTCCTCCAGCTCCCCTAAAAACATAACCTCCTTAGAACTATTTGTAATGGGCCAGTATTTCAATAATCCACGTATAACAGTATCAGCAAGCTTGCAGTCTTTTTCAACAAACTGTGTGATGCAGTAAGATAGCTGCTGGTGGTACATAGGTATGCATTTTGGCTTATGAAGAGGAATAAGAGCTCGCACAAGAAACAGCTTGTGCTCTTCTTTCAGCGGCAAAGCAAATCCATTGATTATACTTCCCAAAATTTCTAAGAGCTCCGCAATCCCATTGTGCTTTTCAGTTTCAAAAATGAAACGGTAGAATATATTGTTGATTGCTTTTCTAATGAATGGTCGGTGCACCATAAACTTCCCATATACACGATGAAGAACTGTCTTCAAGTAATCCCGCTCCCTGGGGTCCTCTGAATCGAAAAGGTCTAACAGTCTGAGAACAAATGAATGATCAACATACCTTTTAGCTAACTTAGCATCAGTCTCGGGTGATGTGACAAATCTTAGGAGAAGTTCATACACAATTTGCAAGTAAGGCCATGCAGGATCCATTGAAGGCTCTTCCTCTTCCAAATCAAAGGCTTCTAGAATTTTGTTCTCACGGGGCGCAGAAGTCAATGGCCGGAATAAATTTATAGACACCATCTTGATGATTTCTTGCATCATAGTATCCGTAAACTTGCTATTAGCTGAAGAAACATAATCCACAAGTTCTACTAGTGTTTGTCGCTTAATCTCCTTTTCTTTGAGGTTCTTTGTAGGGTCAGTGAAGTCAAATACAACACAGCACATTTGCAGCTTTCTTATAAATAAATTCTGCTTCTCTGAATTTGGAACATCTCGAAAGCTTGGCAGGGCTTCATAGGAGGAAGCCGCAGGCAAACTCCCATTCAGATTCAGTTTTGAATTCATAGCTTGGACAATCTTGTCACCATGATTCAGTCCAAGACTCGAATTAGAATCAACACCAGAAAGAGGTGAAGCAGTGGAATTTCCATTTCGGTAGCCTGCTAAATCGCTGCTTCTTGCACTGGTTGAAGCATTTGAAGAGGATGTTGATGTTCCCCCTCCTTCACGGTTTTCCACTGATTTGGATGGCTTCCGAGGGAGCCTATTTAATATCTGCTTGATCATAGCTTAAAATTGATTGAACAAAATATTTTTGTCAAGCACTTCAAAACACACTCTTTACTGAAGTTCCTTCAAATCAATCAAAGCAGCAAGCTTAATCCCCAAGTTAGCCAAGCAAGTGCACTAACTCAATTCCAGTTAGAAATAAAATCCCAATGAAACAATAATTTATCTTCAACTTTACTTCTGTCTCAGACATCATAAGACTGTGTGATCTATACTAAATTTATCAACCCAACACTCTAATTGAGGGAAGCCATATGATTCACCAAAAAAATCCTTATCAACATCCATGGTGCTTCTTATTAACACAAACCTGAAACATAAAAAGACATCCAAAGCTCAAAATTACACCAAATCCCAAAACCAGGATTCAAGCACAATAAACCCCCTTCCCTCCCTCCCTTCTCAAAGAAAAAAAAATTCAAAATAACTTTCACACTTATACTGAGAAACGAATACATATCCCAAATTAAAAAAAAAAAAAAGAGAGAGAGAGAGAGAAAAGATTGCAAATTCCCATTTTGATTAATACCAACCAACAAATTTCAAAACTTGTGTGACACAATAAGGACCCAGAAACTTTGACTTGTTTATTCAACTACAGTAAGCAAAAGGGTAACAAAGATTTACCTGCTCGTCCTTGAATCGTGCTTCTTTATAAGGATTTTCTGGTAAAGCTGGATCAGACAGAAACAGGATCTGGGTCTGATTCACAAAAACCCCCCACATGAAATTTGTTCTGAAAAACGTTGAGGAACAATGAAACACGAGGATGCAACAACGTTAACAGTTGAATTTCCGAAAAATGGGTGCAGAGGAAAGAGAAAAAAGCAAAAGTTTTTTCCTTTTTTTTTTTTTTTCCTTCTTGGAGTTACAAAGCAAAAGAATTTTTTAACAATGAAGGATGCTGGTCAGGTCTTTACCAAAAGAGAAAAAAATTGAGCAACTCCATCTTTGAAAGAGGAGAGAGAGAGAGAGAGAGATAGAGAGAGAATAAAGCGAGGAAACAAAGCAATCTCTGGCCGAAGTTTTGTTATAATGGTTTTGCTAACACAAAAGAAATGTGTTCTTGTCATCACACTGATATTTCCTTTTTCATCTTCTTTCTCACTTTTCTCTTTCTAACTTTTCTCTCTTCCTTTTTTATTTTGTATCATATATAAGATGGAAAACTCTTTGTCATTTTGAGAGAACGTTATCTCATTTTAAAAGAGTACAAATACGAAAAATTTGAATTTTAAATTAAAAAAAATTAAGATATTGTGACACCTAAGTTATGTTACACTCATGTGACACCCAGTCAATCTCACCGTTAGATCGCTTATGTTGATCCAACGGTTATATTTATTTCTACCTTTGTATGATCATGATTTCCCAAATTTAAAGTGAAAGCATTAAATATGGGAAATCATAACCATACAAAGGTAGAAATAAATATAAAATATTAAATTTGGGAAATCATGACCATACAAAGATGAAAATAAATATAACCGTTGGATCAACATAAGCGATCTAACAGTGAGATTGATTGGGTGTCACATGGGTGTAACATAACTTGGGTGTCATAATATCCTATCCCTTAAAAAAATACTCATTTTCTCCCTCTCATGATTTTCATTTTTATGTGTCCATCTCTCTCCTAAAGTGACATAATTTATGTCATTTAAAATGACAAACACCAAACCCTAGGTTTATATCATTTTAGATCTTAATTTCCGTCCATCAACGGTTATAATTTATTGGATTAAAATTATTAATTAATTAACAATAAATTTGACCCATTAAGTTTGACCCAATAGATTATAACCGTTGATGGGCGGAAATCCACGGCTAGGATCTAAAAAGATAAAAACTTATATCTTTTAAAATGACAAATGTTATTCCCATTTTTATTATCAATGTAAGAAGTTATCTTACTTTATTATTTATTCAATGGAAAAAATATTTATTCTAGTTATTTTGACAAAAAAAAATTATTTAAAATTTATATTAAAAAGTCAATTATTTTCTACCCTTAAAGTTTTTTGAAAAATGATATATTTACCACGTAAAAATTTATCACTCTTACAACCAATCTAATTTCCATTGATTCCATAAATCTAACATTATTAGAAATTATTTGACCGCACTTGTTAATTAATTATTAATTTCCAATAAATTATAATAGTTAGATTGACGAAAATCAACGGTGATTAAGTATATTGTAAATATGGTAAGCATTTTTTGTGGTAAAATATATTTTGCCCTAATTTTTATTGAGAAAGGATATTGTGATAATGAATTAGTGTTACTACTAATATTACTTATTACCAATCAATTTTACCGTTAGATCGATTATATTGATCTAACGATTATATTTATTTTCATCTTATGGTTATGATTTCTCATATTTGATATTTGATATTTATTTCTACCTTTGTATGATTATGATTTCCCATATTTAATGTTTTCACTTTAAATATGGAGAATTATAATGATACAAAGATGAACATAAATATAATCGTTGGATCAACATAATCGATCTAACAATGAAATTGATTGGTAGTAACACTAATTAGTTATTACAATATCCTACCCCATTTCTATTATATATTTCTTCACTTATTTCAAATGATACAATAAAATAATATATACCAAACCCTTTATTTATTTATTACAACGTAATTTAAGGTTGGAAATTTTTTAAAATACAGTAAGTTAAAATTTAATCATTATTTATTTTTTAATGTGGTCATTTTTAGACAAAAAAGGATTAAAGTACCATTTTAGAATTTTTGGACAAAAGAATTGCCCAGTTAAAACTGATTGAATAAGTTTTTCCAAAGTAAGGTAGTCAAACATGTCACATATGCTGACGGGACTAGTCCCGTCACTGACACTGACGGGACTCGTGTCACGTCAGCGCCACGTAGGCAGACTCATTACCGTAAAACTGCGGAATGCCATAACTTGTGACTCGGGCATCCAAATCAGATGATTTTTTTTTTATTTCATATAACTTTTCGAGATCTACCCAATGATATCTCGTTTGACACATTTTATCTCCCACAAACATAATTTGAATTTGTAACAATTGTATCACAATCACAAGAGCGTTTAAATCCAGAAGATCTTCAAACTATGTTTGTGGGAGATAAAATACGTCAAATGAGATATCACTGGGTAGATCTTAAAAAGTTATGTGAAATCAAAAAAAAAATATCTGATTTGGATATCCGAATCACAAGTTATGGTCTTCCGAAGTTTTACGGTAACGAGTCTGCCTACGTGACGCTGACGTGGCACGAGTCCCGTCAGTGTCAGTGACGGAACTAGTCGCATATGTGACATGTTTGACTCGATTATTTTGCCCAAAAATCTTAAAATGATGTTTTTCCCAAGGAAAAGAAGTCCTTACAATCTGACTCCGAAAATTACAAATTCGAAATTTTGACGTTAGGTAGAGTCTTATTATTCTCACTGATCCTCAAAATTACGTAATTTTAAATTAATAAAGAGTGTTTTTATAATTTTATTTTATTTTATCATATAAATTTTATCGAAATGTCCTTCATTAATTCTTATGAAATTATAAAAACACCATTTGTTAATTTAAAATGACATAATTTAGGAGATCACTAGAGAAATACTTTGTCCATTTATAAAATAACACTTTTGTTTGGTAATGCAACAGTATTATCTCCCCTCGTAATTTTTTTTTTTTTAAGTGTCGATTTCGGAAAATTTCATGACGAGTATCCTGCAAAATACTTGAAAAAAAAAACATCAATTATAGTATAGTTACAAATATTAAACAAATATTACCGGATCTAATTTATTCCGGTAAAAAAAAATCGATTTGTGGTTTATCTAAAATTCAGTTTTTTTCAAGGACTAATATAGGTCTTTTTTGAATTTCAGAGGATTTACGATTTCGACTAATTGAGTTTATTTTAAATTTCAAAAGAACCATTAGTCGACTTTTTTTTCTAAAAGATTAAAATGGACTCCATAATTTTTGTTGAGGACACAAAAGATACTTTACTATTAGTTACATTATTGTTACAACGTCAAATATACTTACATTTTATTAAAACCTAAATACAATTTAAAATAATATTATTTAATAAGAACATTTCTTTATTTTTTTTTAATAAAACCCAAATTTTGGTTAGGTGCAACATTTATTTGATTTAAGAAAAACACAGATTATATTATGGTTAATTTTTATTTTATTTTTGTAAATAAGAAATATCCTGTTGTATATACATGTCAACATACAGGTAGATATGATAAGAAGAGAGAGAAAGAAAATGAGGTCCATCAACTTTCATATATAAATATATATATATATATAATATTTAAAAAAATTAAACATATAAATTAAGGGGAAAAAGTATCTAATGTTACTTTAGATAATTTTATCTAATGTTCATCGAAACAACGTCATTTTGAGGTTAAAAAATTAAAAAATTGGAATGATAAAGATTATTATTACCCTGAAATAAATTAAAATTACAAAAATACCATGATTTCGGCCCCAAACGACGTCGTTTCGATGAACATTAAAAAAAGTTATCTAAAGTAACTTTAGAAAAAACAAACTCATAAATTAAAAAACAATTGTGAAAAGATTCAGAGGAGATTTATATGGAGTGAAAGTGTGATTACCCATTGGCATCATGTGATTGGATGAAATACCTTAACATTGCCAAAGGAGTTTGGGGGCTGGGACAGGAGCAGCGGCAAAAGATTATGAACGATGTTTTCCTTTCAAAGTTGGCATAGCGACCTGCAAGGTGTGACTCAGTTGGCGTGGTGCTGAGTCCTAGGGGTTCGGGCTGTGAGTCTAAAGGGCTTGAGTTCGAATCCTGGTAAACACACTTTGTGGGTAGCGGAGAAACCCTTGCCCTTTCAATCCGCGAAAGGGATTAGTCTCATTCTATGTGGGGTGGGGAAACCCTTGTGTATATCCAAAAAAAAGTTGGCATAGCGATTCGATAATGAAGCAGACTCTTTGTGGGTAAGATTTCTGAAAGGAAAATTCATGGGCAGCGGGGTTGACGTCTCTACATTCACTGAGAGGACTAGTTGTTCTTGGCTATGGCCAGCTCTCTGTCGGGTTTGGCTGTTTATGGAAAATAAGATCATTTAGGAGATTGGAAATGGTACTTCAATTTTATTCTAGAAGGATAGATGGGCATCAGAACTTCAGCCCTTGATTGAAGGAATTACTAATCCTGTCCCGGAAGAAGAAGCCCACAAATGTGTGTATAATTATGTGGGACAATGGCAATTGGCAAGTTGAGCTATTGTAGACTTGACTACCTGAAAATACTACACATCAAATCTAGAGTTGCTTGCCACCTGCTTTGGAGGATGGATCGGATTGTCGGGTTGGAAGACCTAAAAATATGACTGAGGTCATGGTAAAAAACTGTTATACATCTCTATTAGGGGACACGACGAATGATGCCCACTTGCCTTGTGTGTTATGGAGAAAATTGTAGGGTTGGAAAGGTCCTCAGTGCATGAAATTTTTTCAATGGAAGTTAGCTTATAATAGATTACCTACCAAAGCTTTGAGTGTTTACAGGTCCCATGGGGATCCTTGATGCCCCATTTGCAATGAACAGGTAGAAACCTTACTGTATGCTGTTAGAGACTGTCTCATCATCAAAACGATATGGGTTGCTATTCTGCCTCCCTCAGAAAAGGAAACCTTTTTTGAGTTTGATTTACTTGAGTGGCTACAATGGAACTAGAGTCATAAGGAGGAAAGTACAGGTACGGTCCCATGGGCTACTCTTTTTGTTGTTGGCTGCTGGATAATATGGCAATGGCATAATTTAGTTACACATGGCCAACCAGCCCCTCCTTTTATCCACTCGCATCTCGTTGTGATTGAAAATGCGTAGCAAATGTGCGATGCGTTTGTACAGGACACCTCTCTTCCGCTCTAACTTACTATTATTTGGCTTCCTTCGCCAGAAGAATTTATTAAATTAAATACATATGGTGCTTCTAGGGGCAATCTGGGGGTTGCTGCTTGTGGTGGGGTGCTGCGAGACTCAAGTGGCTGCTGAAAAGGTGGTTTTTCTTACAAAATTGGTATTTGTTTAACATGAAATGCAGAACTGTGGAGTGTTCTGAAAGAGCTCCAACTTGCTTAGAGTAAAGGTGCCAGGAAACTAATCATCGAAAGCGACTCAAGCTCTGTTGTCGCGTTGCTCACTATGTCATCTGCGGTGACTTGGACTTGAGCAATGATCAATCATAACTGGCAAGTTCACTTTATTCATACACTGAGGGAGGCCAATTGTTGTGCCGGTTACCTAGCGAACCTCTCGCGAGACCCCCCGGCTATGGATGATAATTCTGTCTTCTCACGACCTCTTCCAGTATTACTCTATTACTCTTGTTTTTGCTTGCGAATTCCTCAACCACTCATCAAATTCGGGGTGTCGGTCGATTCTTTTCTTTTTGTTTTGTGCTTTTTAGCTTTTCTTTATGTATAAAAAAAGATAATTGTTTAGCTTATATATTAGGTGTGATCATTTGACACCTCATCTGAGAGCCATTAGATAAAAAAAGATCAATGGTATCACATGTTTACCAATCGGAGTCGTTGATCTTCTTTGATCTAACGGTTCTCAGATGAGGTGTCAAATTTCAAATTTGACACTGGTGTCAAAAGATCCTAACTCTCTCTCTCTATATATATATATGTGGAAAAATATTTCTCAAGCTGCTTGAGATAAGTTTATCTCCGACCACCCCAAAACTACGTCGTTTTGATTATTTATTTCTTTATATTTATTGATTCACCTTTGAATGGTTATGATTCCCCTTTTATCTCTCTTCCTTTATCACCATTGATCCATCTCTGTATGGTTATGATTTAGTAGTCGGAGATAAAGTTATCTCCGGCAATTTGAGAAATGATAAGCCCATATATATATATATATATATATATATATATATATATATATATTTGGTCAGGATCATTTAATCTTGAGAATGTGAGCCATTGGATACAAATGGATCAATGGTCAAGATCGAGTGTGAGACTTCTAACTCTTACACCGGTGTAAGAATATCCTACCCATATATATATATATATATATATATATATATATATATATATATATATATATATATATATACATATATATTCAAGCACCGTTGTCCGCACTTGAGGTCATAATCTTTTTAAAAAATAAAAAATAAAAAATTTTGCTGGTTGATTCTGGTGACCGCAAGTGAGAGGAGTTGGTTATGTGGTGGCTGATTGGATTATGCGGAACTTTCTTCGTGGAATTTGGTGATAGGGTGAAGTATTGGGTTACTTTGAACGAGCCATGGAGTTATAACAAGAATGGCTATGCAAATGGGCAAATGGCAACAGGTCGTTGTTCTGCTTGGTTGAATCCAAACTGCAGAAGTGGTGATCGTGCAACAGAACCCTATTTGGTTACGCATTCTTGCTCATGCAGTGGCCGCAAGAGTGTACAAGACCAAGTATCAGGTTTGATATTTTGTTGAGAACCTTTTATTAAATTGTTTTGGAGAACCATTTAGGTGATGGCTTAGATGCAAAGCAGAAGGCCAAGGAAGCAAAACAATCAGGATGGAGTGGTGGATAAAATAAATTAGTTGATTTTTCATTATTATTTTTTTATATTAACTTAATTTTTTTTTATATTCTATTTCTTAATGCATTTAACTTTTTTTTTTTCAGGGGCTTTGCTCCCGAACTCCCATTATTAAATATGCGCACATGAATAAATATTTCTCATTCCGCAACTGATACATGTTTAGCTAATAATTTGTGGAGAAGTATGCTTGTAAATATAAACTGTGCGAAAGTGCAGTTTTCCTTTCGTTATTCCGCTGTCCTAAGATAAGATATATTTTAAACAATAAAAAATAGAATTATAATGGTTTACTAAAAATTAAAGAAAAATACATCACTAATTTCATAAGTTATTATACGTGCAACTTGCTTTCCAGTTACTTAAAATAAAAATGGCACTTAGAATCATAGACCCACTTGGAGTGGCCCACTCGGTGCTGGGTCCCGTCTCACATAGTTTTGAGTTTTGATTGTCTTGCTCAAAATTGAAGAGGCTGACGTTAACAAAATTTGAGGTGTGTGATGGATAAGCCAAAATTTGGATAATAATTCATATCATGATAATGATATTTTTAGTATTCAAAATTTAGTCAAAATTCCAAGGGACGAACAAGAACATCTGTTCTATGTTTTCCAATAGGTTAATGAATAACAGATAAATGTTACTTTCTCAAACGTGTTTCACGTAAAAATTTCAACAAACAATGGAATGTGTGGTTTAAAAATTTCAATAATAATAGCTCAATTGGTATCAAGAAACTGAGCAAGTGAATATGGAAATATGTATTCAATCCTCCCCAATATCATTTTGGAAGGAATTTAAAGCTTTAATTTCAGGACCCGCCATGAATTAGACTAATTACGAAACAATGAACCGATTAAAATATCTCCAAAAAAATAAATAAATTTTCAATCATTATTTACCTTTTATACAGAATAAAGCTCAACCACTCATTGCTATTATTGTGAAGAATTTGCACCGTAAATAATATCAACAAAAACTTGAATTCAAATCATCAATTATTACCGTTTAAATTATGACGTGCAAGATAACAAAAGTCACCAATGATGTCACATTCAAAAAAGTACTTTCGATATCAATACTATGCATAAATAAACCAAACATGGGAAGAAAAAATGGTATATATTCAAATTGCAGACATATTAGACCTTAACATTCCAGTACTTATCTTTTTCTTTTTTTATATAAATGATTAAGTGGCTGCTAATTATATTTAATACAATCTTATTTATTATGAAATAGCATTCAATAAATACTTCATAACTCATCCCAGTACCATATCCATTAACAACTCCCTATCTGCCACATAAACAAAATGTAAGAGTGAACAAAGCTAAGATAGGGATTAAAATGGTAATATCAAATTTCAATAGCTCCGTCTCGACGATAGATCCAAAAATCTGAAATTGCTAGCCCATCTCTTTACTCTGCCATATCAACACAAAGAAACCACCTAATTGCAGTTCTTGGTCATGCTATATGCTAAACAAACAATTGGTGAAGTCATAAAATTAAATCAAAGAATCATATTCCATTAACCAGTCAAGTGCACAAAGCACTGGAAAATGGAAATCACAAAACCATATTAAAATAATAAAAAGGAAAAATGTATGTTGATGAACAGTATAAGAAAATGATGTAAGTTTTCATTCCTGATATATTGCCAAGATACATGACCTAAATTATCTGATACACAGCTGTAAAATACATAAATTAATTGCATTCCAAGGATAGATCACAACTGACTAAAAACAGATACAAGAGGGATAAAGAGTTGCCGCAGAAAACCCAGAATTGCATTTCTCATATCCACTAATCCACCATTTTTTTACAGACCCTATTGGGATGTCAGGTTCCTCCTTAAGTGGATGAAAATGTGAATGCAAATTCAAGTTGCACTGCAATTATTTGGTTGAAGACAAACTTCACCCTCCAATCCAGCTCGCACTATTGGATTTTAGCATCTTCATTGCAAAGTAAATCAACTTTCAAGAATGAAGAACACGGGTCATTCATGGTTCCCTCCCAGCAGTACAAATCAACAGAGTAAATAGAATGGTGAAATATACCAAACAAGAATAACAGAAATCATACAAGTATCGTGTTATAAAAGGTGAAGGGAGAGAATATCCTGACAAAAGAATAACAATCCACCACATCAATCATGCCATTTCCCCAGTTAAGTTCCCGAGGTTGCCCAGAAAAGTTTCAATGGTCCATCAGGGCTGTTTCAGTCTCAGAGAGAGGGGCTGCAACAACAAAATTCCTAACTCATTAATTAACCAATGTGTAAGAATTCGTGAAGGGTTGATGTGTTTAGAGGCTCACCCCAACCCCCAGGAAAAAAAAACTTTTCGAAATTCCATAAATTACCCTTAGGTTTTTCAAATTTTGTAAATATACCCATACACATGTAAAATATATCTTTAGCCTGCACAATTTCATTATTCTAGTTCCACCCATGAATGTATGCAGCACAAGAATGTCTCTATTAATCCTCAACATCAACATCAACATTAACACTTTTATCCCAAACTAGTTAGGGTCGATGGCAAATGAACTCAAATGAAAAGTACGAAAAGATAGAGAAAAAAATAAAAATAAAAATTTTAAAAATATATATAACATTATCCATTAAAAAAAACAATTAAAAGTAAAAATAAATTAAAATAAAGTGAAAATAAAAAAATAAGAAAGGAAAAAAGAAAATACATAAATAATTAAAAAAGAGAAGAAAGAAAAGATGGAAAGAACTTTAAAAAAAAGACAATAAAAGGGGAGATAAAGAGAGAGAGGAAGGGTTTATCGAAAAAAAAAAAAAAGAGAGAGAGAGGAAGGGAGATAAAGAGAAAAAAACTAAAAAACTAAAGAGGGACCATCTGGAACACAAGAAGAGAAACGGGTCTAACCCTCCACAATACAAATAGTTTTCCTTCAATCCGTCCTAAGACGGTCCACCAATCAATATCTCACTCTATTGATCATGCTTGATTTAAAATATGCTCATCTGTAAAAACAGAGAGAGGACAGCCCCTTGGAAAGGGGAAAATAAAGAAAAAAGCTTCAAAATGCATTCCCCCATCTAGAGAACAAACACTGGGTCTAAGGTCTGCATCCTAAATATTTTATAAGATCAACACCAAAATATTCCTTTAACATTCTTGTAAGTCCTCAGAAAAGCAAAACACTGCTACCCCCCCCCCCCCCCCCCCCCCCCCCCTCTCTTCTCTTTTTTTTTTTTTTTCTTTCTTTCTGCCCTGCATTATATTTCAAACTAGCAAAGTATTTCAAAATCATTAGATGTTAAGTAGAACCAAAGCACAAATTACAAAACCAAAACAGTTTGTTGAAAACTCAACTTACCCAGCAAGTCTTCAAACGGATCTGCTAAAAGCGACGAGTCCATTATCAGAGGTGGTGAGAAGACTTGGTCCTGTGCATCCTCAAAGTCAAAAAATGACCGCTGCGCATCAGACATTGCATTTGAACCAGTGTACGAGAGAAACCCATTTTCATGTTCATAATCAGAAAGCCTTTCCAAATCATTCAACATATCTGGATATCCATCAAACTTGCTCTCCCCATGCCCATCAAAAGCATGACTCTCAAGCAAGGAATCATCCATATGAGATAAAAATAACCCTTTACTCCTCAACGAAGCTGTCCTTTTTTCTCCATCTAAATGAGAAAAGCCAGTTTCTGAAAGAGGGACAAAGAAGTGCTCAGAACTCCCATCAGAATGACTATCTCGTGATGACTCTGAATTGCTTGACCGCAATGACAGTGCCGCTTCTCTTACCGACCTCTTTAAATTCTGGATATAGGAAATATCACTACCTACAAAATAGAGCCATTATCAAACACACTTTTTCTATGATGGGCTAGGATTAGTGGGCCCAAGTTAGCAATGCAAAATTAGTTAGTTAGCTAGTTTGTTAGAGAAATTAGTCTAGAATATTCCTAAATAATAGGATATAAGGAGGGGGTGTGGGAGTGTGAGGAATTATGCAATGTATTCAGAAGTGGTTAGTGGGGAAATGGGAAACCTCTAGGGAACTCTTGAGCCTAGGTATTTGGTTTGAGGGGGAGTTGAGGCTTTCTTGGTTTATTTTTCTGCAATTTATCTTTGTAAGGAGCTTGTCTCCACTTATATTTTCTGCAATTTCTTATTAATAATATTAGGTTCCATCAATTGGTATCAGAGCATCTTCGATCCCGGAGGTGCTTTCTGGTCCAGATTCAAAAAAAAAAAAAAAAGAATCGATCAACAGATCCAGATCTATACAATGATTCCAGAATTTTACGGAGACGAAGATGAAATGAAAGCTTGGGGATGGTTGCTCGGGCTTGAACAACATTTTCAAGCAAACCAAATTCCAGAAACTGATATGTTGAAAGAGGCAGTGAAGGGGTTGAGAGGTTGTGCTCTCTGCTGGTACAAATGTTGGAGTGTGCTCAGTCCCAATATAAATTGGCGGAGCTTTGATAGAGCCTTTATAGGAAGGTATATACCGGAGATCTTCATAGTAGATGAAGTTGAAGTATCGAAAAATTCAGAAAAAAAAAATTGGAGAAGAAAAAGAAGAGCAAGAAAAGAAAGCAGAAAAAAAAGAAGAAAAAAAGGAAGAAGAAACAGAAGAAGCAAAAGAAAAAAAAAATAAAAGTGCAGAGGAAGAAGATGATGCAGCAAAGGCAGTAGAAAAAGAAACAAAAATCAGCCAAGAAACAATGACAGCGCTACAAAAAAAAGAGCTACAGAAAAAAGAGACGGACAAAATCGAAATAAGAGGAATCAAAAAAAAGATTGAGCATAAAGAAGAAAGATATGAAGAAAAGAAAATCAGCAAAGCAGAAGACAAAAAAAAAAGAAGAAGAAGCAAGAACAGTGGTTGAAGAAAAAGGCTGTGATTCAAATTCTGACCCAAAGATGGAGGAAATTGAGGGAGACGAAAAAGGTAGCGATGAAGATCAGGTTATTAAGCTATCGAACGCGGATCTCCACAAAAAAAAGAAAGAGTCGTTCAGCCATGGCAGGCAGCAGTTCAGCCATGGCAGGCAGCAGTCACAAATAAAGATGCAGAGCGTAGAAGAAGGAGAAAGGTTTGGAGGGGGTCAGATCTGTTCTAGGTCAATTGGAGGTGGGGTGGGGCACCATTCATGCCCAGCTTTGGCCCATCAATACAACATATGGACTAGGCCCAATGCTTCCAGCAATAAGTTGCGAAATGGGTGGGGAACTAATCAAAGGGGGCCCAATTCGGTGGGAGCCCAAATTCAGGCTAATGAAAGGAATGGGTCCAATTCAGCAAAGAATAGCAGGGGAGTTGGGCCTCACTTATGGCCCAATAAAATAAACCCTTCCAACTCAATAAGAAGAAACAAAGGAGTTGGGCTTATGTGGTCCAACAAACTAAACCCTACACACAAGCAGATTTTGAATAAAGGAGGTGAGAGGCAGGGGTCCACACATGGCATCTGGGTAGGCAACCTTTCTCAAATAATGGAATTGAAAATGCCACAGTGTTCAAAATGCTTCACACAGTGGGACCCAGGTGGATGTTCAATTATTTCCCCTATCATCTTCTTCACCTTGAGGACAAGGTGAATTTTGAAGGGGGAGTATTGATGGGCTAGGATTAGTGGGCCCAAGTTAGCAATGCAAAATTAGTTAGTTAGCTAGTTTGTTAGAGAAATTAGTCTAGAATATTCCTAAATAATAGGATATAAGGAGGGGGTGTGGGAGTGTGAGGAATTATGCAATGTATTCAGAAGTGGTTAGTGGGGAAATGGGAAACCTCTAGGGAACTCTTGAGCCTAGGTATTTGGTTTGAGGGGGAGTTGAGGCTTTCTTGGTTTATTTTTCTGCAATTTATCTTTGTAAGGAGCTTGTCTCCACTTATATTTTCTGCAATTTCTTATTAATAATATTAGGTTCCATCATTCTAACACACTGACGGAAATTCCCTCAGAAGAGCCATAAGCATCAATATAAGGAAACGTGTCAAGGACCAACTCTCCTAAAAGCTGAAGTTATTATGGCCCAGCCCAAGAATGATTTTATACCTCTAAACATACCCCCTCATGCAAGTGTTCTTTGGGAAAGAAGCATAAATAGTTTACAAGCTTCTTTCCTTTGTACTGAAATTTAACTAAATTATGAAGAATAGGGAGGAAAAGATTGAACTCCTAACCTCCTGGAGTCCTGGCCATAAAGGCTCCAATACAATGTCAAACACCAACTCTCTTTAAAGCTTAAACACTTAGGTGGAGGCCCCAGATGATTTTATATCTCTAACAAAACATCTAGTAAAAAGCTTAGAAGACACAGCATACCTTCTGCTGAACTTGCTGCTTCGTTACTTGAAGGAGGATCCAAAGATTTCCTGTCAGAAAGATTCTCCATTTGGTTGGTTTGAGAAGCATTACCATGCCGCCTTTGCACATTTCCAGCTTTTCCAGAAGATAGGTTCAAGCTAAATAATTGAGGAAGCTTTAAAGTGGGAGGACTAACAGAAACGTTGTCAAGCTGAACATTAGATATTCTTGAAGTCACCTCACCAACATCATCAGTGCTACTTTCCTGAATAATACAAAAGTGATATTAAAAAAATGGGGGTAAAATCAGATCTCTTATAGTGAAGGCATCAAAGAAGCAATAATTACATCAACATCAACAACACCTTTATCCCAAACTGATTGGGGTTGGTGGTAGATGAACCCTAATGAAAGATACGCAAAGAAGCAATAATTACATTAAACAAAAATCGTATATTACCATCCTCCCACTATTCTGTGCTTGGTTAGGTGACGTTGACAAACCGTGATGTCTGTTCATTGGAGGTAGACTGGAGGCTATGCAGTTCACCTTCTCTGTACACTCTGATATGGACTTCTGTATTGTTGGAGCAACGTCCTTGAGTTGGTTAATAAGCACCTGCAAATGAAAAATGCAACAATGTGAAATTCATAGAGAAGAATTCTTCAAGTATAGGAACAGCAATTACAGGTAAAGTGTATATAAGATACTCAACCCCTACTACGGAGAGAGGAAAGAAATAGAGCAAAGATGGATTTAAAATATGATAGATCCATGTTTAAGAGTAGAACCAGCAGGTAATTGATAGCAGGAATTTAACTCTTTCATAGCATGAAAATTTCTTGCTTTCTATATTGCATATTGCCGGTGCTATTTGCTTTCTATATTACAGCTGTCAACAAACAAGGCAAACATAGTGTCGGTTTGCATCTAGAAAGAAGACAAAGTCAATCAACACCGACAAAAATAGCAAAAAAAAATATACATATATAAAATCCCTCATACATGGCTAAAAATATGTCAACAAATTATTTGTCCGCTCTCATAAACAACCACCCCCTTCCCACACACACCACCAAAAAAAGAAGCAAAGTAAAATTTCAATTAAACCAATGTAACTTTCTGCATAATATAAGATCCAAAAAGGTCAATTAACTAAATACTGTCAAAAATCATTAAGGACATTAATTCTCCTTCAACAATAAAAAGGTGGTTTAAAAGCTTCATCAAAACAAATGACAAATAGAAAATTTAGCTGCCTTTGGAAGCACTTAAACCTTGGTAGGATCTTGCAGATTGTAAAAAATGTTTAATGCCTTACCTGGAAGCTTGCCAAATGTTGTTGATGCTCTGCAAGGGTTGCTGCTAAAGACTCAGCATGGCCACTTGAACCGCCTTCATGGGCACTACGCAATATTTCTGGACCGTCTCCATCATTCGCTTTCGCCTACAGATCATAGTATGGTTAGAAGTTTTTGTGTAGTGAATAAGAGTGAAGTATTATATGACATGAATCAACTTACTACTACGAGTTTGATTATCAACTGATATAAAGAAAATAAGCATGACTGTAAGGAAATGAGAAATAAAATAGAATTGCATCAATAAATCAAATCGTCAATTATTTGGTGGAATCAAAGTTGGATTATCTTATTTTCAAGAGTTTGGACTACAAACAATAAGCATTAACTATTAGTATTAAACAAACAAAAGTCAAGAATCTTTTTTTGAAGAAACAAAAATTATCAAGATTTTAGAGATTTATAATTCTCCTAGGTCTTTATCGCAGAATTATAACCTTGACAAAAGTAAAATGCTAGCTGACAAGATAAAGAATGCCCAAGTTTTGACAAAAATCAAGACATTTGATGAAGAATATATCAAAATCCGTTTGGTTTTTAACCCCCCCCCCCCCCCCCCCACACACACACACACACACACACACACACACCAAAAAAAAAAAAAAAAAAAAAACCATTTCCACTTGTAGGATAGAGGTACACATGTAGGTGTGAAACACAGGCAATGATTGTTAGTAACTTCGATAAATCTCACATGCCATGATGTTGTTATCTAATTTATGAAGCAAAACATCTCACAGTAACAGTACAAAAATATTCAGATGGTAACTGAGAATAAATGTAAAATAGTGCACAACTATTAGAAGCTTGATGTTAATATTATTTCAGTTCTGGAAATTCTGTTCTCTTTTTTTGCACCATACTCAAAAGGATCAAATTAATTTCCTAGTCAAAAAAGCAGTTTATGAAACCCTCATGCCTTAACTCAAATTAATAATCAAACTTCTGTATGCAGTAACAAAGGTTTTTTTTTTAGAATACACATAACTACAAATGGCAAGATGTCATAGAGCACTTCAAAACCAAGACATTCCTCTTCTCCAAAAAGACTGAAAAAAAAACAGACAGAAAAGATGAAAAAAGCATTGGCAGCAGGATGGCCACCAAGATGGAATGACACAGCAACAAACAGGATCCCTGATTCCCTGGCTTAAAACCTACATGACGCGGGAACTTCATGCTGGCAGGCAGCATTTTGGTGTCTGCCATAACTGTGGCAGCCAACAATTATTGTACTACTACGGAATCCACAAGAGTGAGTACAAAACTTCTGCACATTTTATTTTACCACATTTTTTCTCACAATTTAAGGACCATTTAGGTGTGTTAACTGAGTGAAAGCAATGAAAGGCAGAATGAACTACGAAAATCAAGCTCAATGCTGCATCTTTGGGGATAAACAACGTGTCTTTACTGATTCTTTTCTTCATTCAATTTAACGCAGACCACCCCAAAATCATCTCAGAAACAGGGTTCACAGATTTGGCTTCGACAAGAAGATACCATATTCAAATTTGAGCCAAGCCTTATCAAGCTTGAAAAACCACAATCAAGGCTCAGCTCAATTTGAAAAATTACTGGGAGAATGATTGAGTAGCATGAGGGGAAAAAGGGACACTTACCCACAGTTAACCACAATCCGACAAGAGAAATGTCAGCTAACTGTAGGTGAATTATTGGTTAAATTAGTTTGGGAGATTTTGTCCTTGACAATTTTTGTGTCTTCATGGATTTTTTTGTTTCAGCTGAAATATATTACAGTTTTCCGATGATATTTCATTAAATATGACATTAGTACATCTTATTCACCTTTTATACGTTTATTTTAATAAATATGACACTTTCAAAAATAACCACCAACTCCATGAAGGTGGCTGTCACACAATCCACCATGTTGCCTTGACATTTTTCATGTTCTCTGCCATTGGCAACCATAAACCCCACGCAACAATTAAAGGAACCATAAGAGCAGATGGTACCATCTTTAAAGGAAAGCTTGTAAAAAGCATACCAGATGAAGCGATTGTTTGTGGATACGTTGCAAAGCATGTGTCCATCGCCGTATAACCTCTGCTACATCAACAGTTTGCTGAACTCTTCCAGTTCTGTCATCCACTCTTGTCAATGTCTCATTGCTAAAATGCGATCCATCATTCTCCTCTTTGTTATCCATTTGCACTGCAGGCAAATCCCCAGGCTGACCAGATAATACGTCTGAATAAGGAGCCTGAGAACTCTGGTCCATTGCTGCAAGCAAAGATGATCCAGAGATTCGATACCTGAAATTTATGCATCAAAAAGTGAGTTGGTAAATTTGGTCTACAGATATTGGAAAGGCAAGGCAAGCCACATCACTACATTACCTATGCTCCCGGTGAGCTATCAAATCCTCAATAGGGCCTGATGCAAGAACTTCATGTTGACCTGTAAATTAGTATTAATAAAACTCAATATAATTATTAGCTAGTCTTTTCTATGCAACAGTTTTCAAAAAAGCAAAACCAAAAAAAAAAATGGAGGATTGTAGGTGGTAGGGAGACACAGTATAGAACCTTCACACTTAAATTGATAGGATCCCAAACTCAATGGTTTATCACCAACACTCATTAGGTACAAAAAACATAATGAGCATATCACAAATAAGAAAGAAAAAAAAAGATTTTAAATGTCTTCGATTCTGCATAGCTATAACAAAGAAAAAAGGCATGTGTGGGTTAACCCCAAATAGAAGAGCATATACTTCTTATTAGGCAACTAATTAATAAAAGAATATAACTGTAAAAATAAATCCAATCCCTAGCAACTTATAATTAATTTCTTGCCACACTTGATGAAATCGAACTTAAAAACAGGGATCCTAGAATTACATGATCCATTAGACAAATGCAAAGAATAAGCAAAGTATTAATATTTGCACTTACTTTTACGAGCTAATAAAGACTCCCATAGGCGAGTAGCCTTTGAAACTAAATGGGAATTCTGACTTGAACTGGATACAAGATCATCCCACACTTCTCCTTCCAACTTCACTTTATTCCTCAAGTCATGCAGTTTTTCCAGCTCTTGTTGCAAATAAGCCTAATTCATGTTTTACATTATAATTGCTAAGAGATAAATGCATAAGGAATATTCTTGATGGGGAGAGGGGATAAGTACAATATATATAAGCTAAATTTGGTAAATAGCCTTCAGTTATTGATATACCTCTTCAGCACATAAACCACGAAATTCAGAAGTCATCTCATGAGCCAAATTCGACCACATAGCCTGCCGTTGTACAGCCATTTCTGCATTTTTAAGAAACTTCCTTCTTTCAAGGGCTATTCTTGCCTGTTTAAGACCAAAGACCCGATTGAGTTACTTAAGACCAATTGATTTAGCAACATAAGAACATGAAAGAAAAATAAATAAAGCAATAAAATAAAATTATTTTCTTAAAACATTTTTATCAATATGAGCAATATGACAATGAAGTACTGAATTCAAGGAAACAGTCAAAGTAAAAGTTGTATTGATATTTTTGTACCACATCAAAGGACTTCATTAAGACTTAAAAACATTTATATGAACATGAGAACTGTTTTTTGTAAAAGTTCAGACTAAGAAATTTTTTTGGTTCTACAGCAAACATGCTACTCCTCATAATTGTATCAATTGCGGTGACACATGCACGTAATGACAGTAGTTCATCCTTTCCAAAAATTTGAATGGATTATCAGTAATACCTTTGTAACTGGAAGTAAAGTAGCTGCATGTGAGAATGCTACATCAGTCAAAGGCGCAGGCAATGGGTTAGAAGCTATGTCAGCAGTAAATGTCCGTCGATGAACCTCTCGTAAAGCATGCAAAGAAAGTTGCCATAGAAGCTCAACAAACCTACATCAACATGTACATATTCAAATAACTTTATAACTGTTGTTAACAGAATCCAAACAATGATCTTTCATAACCATCTTATGCATGAGATTACCTCATCCTATTCTAATATAACAATAAAAATAAAAGCCTTTTAAACTAAGTGGGATCGGACCTATGCCTCTAACGAACAAACAATGCAATTGTGTTTGATCATTTAGAAAGGTCATTTAGATCTAAGTATTTATAAATGGTTTCACTTAAAGAGTTTTTCTGGGTTTCTCTCCATATCTAATTATTGGGCTACTCTCCATTTGATCAACTCTTTTTACTAGGGCTTTCTTGTTCTCACATGAGAAAACCAGTTTAGGTGAGTATACCAACCTAGGTCCACAACACGTAGCAAGTGAAGAAACTCTTGAATTGCTCCTGGGAAGCGCACCCTGCGACTCGAGCTCGCTAATAATCCCTTGCACAACCTACCAAACACGTTCCACCACCATTCAAAATCATTTCTACACATTTTCACTAAAATTCATGCAAAATTAAATAAATAAAATAAAATCGATACCTTTCGAAAATCACGCGATTGTGCGGAATCAAAAATCGGCCAAACCTTATCGAAATCCTGAAAGATCCAAAACGAAAACAGAGAGTTACGAAATCACAGATCAATGGATGAACGATGAAATTGGGGAATTCGGAGAATGGATTGTGATACTTTGGCAGATTGAATTGGGCCTCTGAGGGAGGAGAGGATGAAGTAAAGAAGCTGTTCCCCTAATTTAGGGTTCGAATGGCGGAAGAGTCCGACCCGAGGAGTTGCATTGGATGCTCCGACTCCGATAATTGCCGGATCCAGACCCAACAACAAACAGTTTGTGTACATTGCACTCTCTAGCTCTATCTCTCTCTCTTTCTCTCTGTCCATCGTCATCACCTTCTTTCTCTCTCTCTCCTTCTTCTTCTTCTTCTTCTTCTTCTTCTTCTTTCTTCTGGGTGTTTCGGTTCCTTCTCTTCTCTTTTTCTTCGTCTGAGGAAATGGAAAAATTGATTATAGGGTCTTATGTTTGTTATGTTACAAGTGTCGATGATTTAAGGGAGCCATGCATCTTTGTACTAGCACAACAAACAGGGCCATGCACTTTCTGCCAAATATAGTAGCCTCATAAAGTACACAACAATTAGAGTATTCCTCACCAAAGTTATTTTTGAATGATAAGTCATATTGAACCCTAAGGATTCAAAGACACACTGAAAAATAACTTGAAATAAATCATATAATTGTATGTAAAACATAAGGATATGAAGAATTCATAAATATGAATTATTCCCCCATGTTGCAGCATACAAATCCTAAAATACAGTAATTTCAAAATATTCACGGCAATGCAGCATAACCTAATCACCAGAAGAGTCATCATCATTATACATTTATGCTAGAAGCCAAGAACTCACCTTATTAGGTTGGAACAGTTTTTGTTTTGTCCCCAATTTTTTTCCAAGAAACACTAGGCATAATCTGTTTTGTGTCAACACGATCTTTGTATTGAATAGCAAAGTTGAGCAGTGAATCAATGAGAGAATCTGATAGAAGGTGTGGCCTCAGTCCCAGCTCAACTAGTTTAGAGTTCTTGCAATTGTAGTAATGCTCCTCTAACTCCACTCTTGGGTTAGGCACAGATATAGTTTTCACATCAAGGCCCAGCTTCTCACCAGCTTTTGTAACAAGGGTGGCAAGTTCATTGACTCAAAACTGCTCAGTAAATTGATTGAAGACTCGGAACTCATACAGTAAATTGTCAAAATCTTATCTACCTTTATCTTTTTTAAGTTCATTAACTTCTGTCAAGCCACATTCACTCATTAATTAACAAATGAACTCAACGAAAGACAAATTTTTTTTTTTCATCCAAAACAAATATAGTGTTAACTGTTATATGACATGTTTCTTGTGTATTGCAGTAATACCTTCACCAGAAGCGCGAAATAACTTGATGAAACTAGCCCAAAGAATGATAAAAACGTTCATCCTTAACATGAGTACCTCCGGTGGTCAAACATGGACAGCCATATCAGATAACCCTGAAGACACTGTTAGAATCACAACTATCAGAATATGATGAAATCGATCTGCAACGGAATCAACAAAATCATATCGCAAGTGAACAAAAAAAAATCCCCAATTCTCGATCTTCAGCTAAAAAGATCATTTGAAAACGAAATTAAGAATGAATTCCAAGAGAAAATAGATATCCCCTATGGTAACCAAAAGAAAAGGCAAAAACCTACACACACACACAAAAAAAACAACGAAGGTGAAACAATATGAGAAGGCACGAAGCATCAAAATTCGGATTTGGGGAAGCAAAGACAAGCGCAGATTTGAGAAAGCATCAAACCTAAATGAAGTTGAAACCGAGCAATAACGATTAATTGATGAAGATAACCTCGACTAGAAAAAGAAATCAGATAATTAGGGTTCAGAAGAAAAACCATGGGGCTGACCCGTAGGATTATTGGGTTAACCCACGAGGGTAAGTGGGGTAGGGTCAAAAAAAAGCCCTATTAAATGTGGACAAAAAAAATAAATAAATAAATTTTATATTATAGGAGAATTCAAATCTCATCTAATAGATACATTAATTTCATCTAATAGATACATTAATTGTAGGATCCACCTTTAAAAATAAACAAAAAAATGAATCGTACATCTTCTTATGATAAGTGTGGAAGGTTTCATATGAGTCTGAAATTATGAAACGGGACCAGAATTTGAAAAAGAAGGTTTGCGTTTTGGAGGTCACCACCGCTTCGAGAATAGCAGAAGCTGTCGTTCGTCGCCGGCACGATCCTATCGTGACACGTTTTGTCGTTTTGCGTTCGGGAAGTGGAGCGCGTTGAATTTGAATTATTGGATTTTGATAAGTTCCATATGAAAATAAAATAAAGACAAATTGTAATATATCAGTCCCTAACACTTTTTTATTATTATTATTCAATTCATGGTGTCACTAGATACGAATTCATATAAATTGTTGGGTTTTATATTTCTTATTTAATATGTGAATTAAATTTTTCCTAACACCCTTTGATTTTTATGTTGACATGGGTTCTACATAAATTTTTTTCTAGCATATAGGTCTCGCATGTTTTTTATCTTTACAACATAATATTTCAATTCTCATAATGAGAATTATAAAACCTTAAATTGTTAGGGAAATATCTCTAGACAAAATTATCTTATGTCCATACAAAAAGTGGGGGCCCAATTTTTTTTTCTTTCTTTTTTTTAATAGATCATTTCCATTTTTTTAATGTATAACATAAATATATTTCCCAAATTGTTATTCGAGTATATGCATTGTTGCTTATGCTTTTGTCCAAGTTAGAAGTCCGATTCAAGAAATTGAGAATCTGCGCAGAAAGTAATCAAAACCATCACTTCAATTAAAAGTTCACGTAGAGAAAGATATTTTTGGTGTTAATGTTACTTCAAAGCTACGAATATTTTTTTGAACTCGTAGTAATTTTATTATAAATTATAATGGGAATCTCATAAAATATATAAAAATTATTATTAACTTATTCAACTAAATATGAAAATTAATGTTTTCAAAATTAAACTAGGGATTAATATTTTTTATGTTATATGAAATAAATTTTATCTTTTGCATATACTGAAAAGTATATAGGGGCACATGTAAAGATAAGAGAGAGAAAAAATATATAAATCTCACATATTTTTATGTGTGTAGAAGATAAATTTATCTTCTATGACATAAGAAACATTACATCTATTTCGGGTTTGTATTCATTAAGCATAACTGAGATTTATACCCGAATAGGAACCGGCTTATTTTCAACTCATATATGATATGATGCATTATTACGTCTAGTGAGTTATAAGTCTCATTTTTTGTTTCGGTCTTTTAGATACGTACCAATTAAGAACTTTGATGAGCTTAGAGGAGTCTCACACCTCTAGCTTAAAAAGTCAATGGAATAAAAGATATGTAATTTTAATTGTAAAAGAAATAACAAATTTACACTTCATGTAATTTGAAAATACTAAAACGAAAATTTATGCTTTATAAGTCCAAAGTCCAAAGTCCAAAGGCCAAACCAAAACAATGTCCAAAATGCTGGCATTTTTTGTCTAAGTTTAGACGTTAGTTTTAGCATTCCCTACACGAACTTGTAACTTTTTAACCAAAATAAAATGCACGGGCATGAAATATCATAATGCCATGTATAGAAATTATGATTTTCTAGGCCTTATATAATTTCATTGCAAATATACACAACATTAACTTTGGACATCTTCTGAACAACAGCTTTAATTTCATTGGTTGGCTTCTACATGCATTCTTGGAGGGGATATCTAAGAACATTAGGAATCATATGCACATTTGCATGCACAATGACTTTTGAATCACTTATTGAATATTTTTGGCTGTGGCCATCAACAACAATTCTGCACTCCATCCCCCAACTTGTAAGGATGTTCAAACCTGCAATGCTAGTAGGATGAATACTTCAGATGAATTAATTGATCAATATCATTAAAGATAATTTTCAAAAAGATATGTGTAATGTGTGTCGAGATATGTGTAATGTAAGAAGAGCAACTAATGTGGCATTTATAAGGCCTTGGGCACTCTCATCCTTTGAACTAGCTTTTGGGGTGGTGTATCCTAAAGTTCTTGACAATGTGTATCAGAGCTTGAGGTTCGATCCTCACCGCCCTCACTTTAAAGTGGAAGCACAAAAAAGGTAAACCAAAGATTGGGCCTGTTGCATAATCCACACTTCAAGACAAGAGGGCTCTTGCGTGAGGGGGCGTGTTGAGATATATAATCCCACATTGGTTGAAGAGCAACTAATGTGGCCTTTATAAGGCCTTGGGCACTCCCACCCTTTGAGCTAGCTTTTGGGGTGGTGTATCCCAAGGTTCTTGATAATGTGTAATGCTCATATTACCTAAAACATGAGCCATGCATGGAGAAACCATTGGTTGTGTGATAGATTCTGCAAAAACAACAACACTTTGGAGGTTTGATGGATTAGCCAGCTTTCAGAATTACATTTTTTGCAACTGAAACCACTGATATCATCATATGATTTAGAAAACATCATCCTGTACATCGGGGCCCCACGCTCTAGAACATGTTTTTCCCAATCTGACCAACTCCAAATGGGTTTTCCTCAAGCTACACAGTTTGGCAATGCTCCAAATCAAGCTTACCCTTCCCATATCTCAAGAATTGTTCCTTCATTCTTATTGCTACAGCTTCTACATCAGATTGCAGAAAAACCTCGTGTTGAGATATGTAGTCCCACATTGGTTGAAGAGCAACTAATGTGGAGTTTATAAGGCCTTGGGCACTCCCACCCTTTGAGCTAGCTTTTAGGGTGGTGTATCTCAAGGTTCTTTACATGGTATCAGAGCTTGAGGTTCGATTCTCACCGCCCCCCACTTTAAAGTGGAAGCACAAAAAAGGTAAATCAAAGATTGGGCCTGTTGCATAATCCACGCTTCAAGCCAAGAGAGCTCTTGCGTGAGGGGGCGTGTTGAGGTATGTAGTCCCACATTGGTTGAATAGCAACTAATGTGGAATTTATAAGATAAGGCCTTGGGCCTCCCACCCTTTGAGCTAGTTTTTGGGGTGGTGTATCTCAAGTTTCTTTACACCTAGTTATTGTCAATAATCTAAATAAGCCTTGATATTTATAACTCAAACTATTCAAAGAATGTAAGTGGAGTAAGTCACTACTCATCACAATAAAGTGTCATTAGACTCATTACACAGGGAAAGGAACTATAAATATAATACTGAAAACAACTATTTTCCTTTACAATGAGGTTTATTGCTCTCCACAATGATGTTTTATAAGATAAATGGAAGGGACCTAACCATAAACTGCACATTGATCAAGTAAAACTGCTACCAAGTATATTTACCTCCCCATTAGATGCTAGAAGATCCACTACTGCTTCAATTAAAGATCTCTGCAGCATCTTCCATCTATGCTTAGGTTTATTGAAATCAGGCTTTGGACACTACAGAAAAAAAAGTAAAAAATGAGATTAAGGCTTACTAGTAGTTGATGGAGAAAAAAAAAATTACAGAAAAAGTATGTGATTACACATTACATTAAACTCAAACTGGCTTATTTACTACTAAGTAATAAGCAAGGTTGAGACTACTACATCTAATGTCTTTCAGTAAAATTTTGTTACTGTGATAGAAGATTTGCTCAGAGGTTTACCAATCAAGTTGGGAAGGTTGTGACATTAAATAATTTTACGATAAAATATTGAGATGAAAAAGAAAAACCAGGCCATAAATGTTTGTTTTAATAAATTAGCTTTAGCAATATTATTAGAACAATGTTTAATAGGTACAAGTAGAATTCTCTCCCTTTTACTGGATCTCTCTCACCAACCAATGGATTTAAGTTATTCACTTTTGTTGTTTCAGTGTCTGCAAGTTAGTGATCATCATAACCCAAAAAAAAAAAAAAAAAAAAACACAACATTTCACTCCAAGTTAGTGAAGGGTCGGCTTGGCTCAGTGGTAAGCATGCTTACTGTGATGTCCAAGGTCCCAGCTTCGACTCGGCCTCTCCGCAAAAGTGGGGGTAAGGCTTGACTCGTATGTCCTTCCCCAGACACTCACGAGTGGGTATTGAACTGGGTCGGCCCTTTTTTATACAAGGAAAGATCAAATCTTCTATGAATGGCAGTCATGACAAAAAACTAGTTGTGATGTCATAAGAAAAATGTCAGTAGCAAACACTAAAAATAATGAGGTAATTGTAGGCAAATGGCAGCTAGCTTGCAGCATGTATAAAATACCGAAGGATGAATGGAATGTTGATGTTGCATTAGTAGCAACAAAGTACCTAAAATGGAAAAATCACGAAAGGAAAGCTTAAGAGGTTAAACAAAAGAATTAAATTCCAACTATGAAGGAACTCAAACATTATTGATATATATGATTGTAATTGAATGTGCCCTTATAATAAGTCCAGAATGTTCTTGTGCCATCACTTGAATAAATTCCATTTTATTGAATCAAAACAAAAACCAAACAAGAAGGGCCGGCTTGGCTCAGTGGTAAGCTTGCTTGCCGTAGTGTGTCAGGTCGCGGGTTCCAATCAGTCTCTCTGCAAAAAGCAGGGAAAAGACTGCCTAGGGTATTTTCTCCTTCTAGCCATTTCCAGAAGAAAAAGCCCATTGCCTATCATTTAGAGCTGATATGTCAAAAAGAATCAATACCGCAAGTTCTATTTATTTTGCTGTCTTAGGAAAGACTGCCTAGAGTATTCCCTTCCCCAGACACTCACGAAGTGGGTATTTGAACTGGGTCGGCCCTAGTCACTCACTCCATCATCTTCTATTACAGAACTCGGGGACTTTTTTACAACAATGTTATGGTTAAAAGAATATGTATGCAATGACAATATGTTCACATCAACTGCTTATATATTTTATATTGCTTGATAACTTGCAGATCATATGCTTCTAGTTTAACAATTTCACAAGATATGCACACAGTAGACACTATATGTAAAAACCATAAAATACCACTTCCTATATCAACAACCAGAGGTTGAGCTGGGTCAGAATAAATGTTGTTCCAGTTGATTTCAAAAGGGTATGCCTGCAAAATATAACTACCGTAAGTGACAATAATATCATTGATGCAGAATGTTTTAGCACTTTTGAGTTGCTTAACACAAGATCAGATTTATCAGCATGATTAAATGAAATGCTAACATTAGTTGTTTACCACCAAACAAAAAAATGCTTATAGTTTAGTTTGCTGTATTAATTATCTTATTTTATTCACAGTATGTGCTGTCATGCATGAACGATGATGTACAAATGAAACAAGATCTCAGCTCTTCCAAGTTCCAAGTAAAAAAGGTTCCGGCAGATTGGTTCGTCAGCATTAATATATACATATAGCTGCAACAGTAACCAAAGTGCCACATTTTTTATAAACTTTTATCCAAATGCCACGCGAACAGTATTTTTTACCATACTGTCACGCGTCGAAGTTCGCTATGATTGGTAGCGAACTTGATTAGGCCATGTGGCACATTCCTATTAGCGTACAACGTACCAATTTCGCTACCACTGGTAGGTAATTTGGTCCGGTCAGCTTTTCTTGTAAAATATGTCACATGTCACGAAATCATAGGCTAACCAAGTTTGTTTGCTACCAGTTCTAGTGAACTTCGACGCGTGGCAGTATGGTAAAAAATACTGTTTGCGTGACATTTGGGTAAAAAATTAGAAAAAAATGTGACACTTTGGTGATTGTTCCTTATAGCTTACACAAGTACTTGATGTGATGTTATTTTAGAAAATTGAGACTCAACTTAATTACCCTTGATCCAGGTATTACTTTAATTATTACACTATTTTCATGCAACGTGACTAATATTGTCCTCCTCATAAGCCTGAATGTTATATACATTTATCAACCAGAACAACAACGTGACAACCAAGTTACGTTACACCCATGTGACATCTAATCAATCTCACCGTTAGATCGATTACGTTGATCATGTATCCCAAAATTCTTTACATGGTATCAGAGCCTCGTGTCCCGGGTTCGATCCTCGCCGCCTCCCATTTTCTTTCAAGTGAAATTTCTTTGTTCGCATAGATTGGTGAACCTATGCATTATCCACACTTCAAGCCCAATGGGCTCTCTTGTGAGAGGGCGTGTTGAGATATAGTAGCCTGACCCAACAGCTTAAGCTTTTGGGTTGAATTGGTTCTTTACATTTATATTGATTTCCATCTTTGTATAGTCATGATTTCTCAAATTTAAAACTTTATATTTATTTTGAGCTTTGTATGATCATGATTTCACATATTTAATGCTTTCACTTTAAATATGGGAAATCATGATCATACAAAGATGGAAATAAATATAATCGTTGGATCAATATAATCGATCTAACGGTGAGATTGATTGGGTGTCACATAAGTGTAACATGACTGGGTTGTCACAGTATCTTTCCCCGTAAATAAATACATGTTCCATGAAATAATAATTTTTTATTTGTCATAAAATAATCTGATATTTAAGGAACTAAATTGTCACGTCGGTGGGAATGTGAAATTGCTGTTGCAACTTGCGGCTGCAGCATTCGTGGACTTTTGGTTGTGTCCACTAGCGATTGACTAAACGGAGGAAAGTTGTTGAAAGATTACGAGGTAACTGTTCCATTTTCGAACCTTAAAAAGGTACTGAGGTTCGTGTTCTGAAATCGATCACGCTTTTGAATTTTATTTTATTTTCATTTTTACTGATTGTCGCTTCTGGGTGGTTCTGTAATTTTCAATATCTTCCTGTTCAGTCATTGGCTCTGTAATTCATCGTTCTTGGATCCCCACTCTTTCTCTTTTTCTTTTTTAAATCTTGTTTCCTCTGTTCTAAAAGTTCTGGTTTTTTCTTTATTTATTTATTTTTTGTTTTTGTTTTTTGGGGGGTTCATGTTTTCAATCATGATTATTTGATGGGATGTTTTTATTTTTTTGCTTTTTTTGTCTATTTATTTTGTTTTAGTTAAGATTTGATTTGCTTATACCGAAAAGCACTGTGTTTGGATGGTTTGATGTGTTAATGTAGAAATTCATAGTGTGATTGCATGTTCTGGGGAGTTCCACTGCTTTCTGAGTACTACTCATTATGTTCCAATTTACTTTGTGTCATTAACATCATTATAGGATATTTGTTTGCTTCTAATTTATTTATATGATACTAGATACAAGCTTCTGTGGATTATACCAATATATTGGAAAAGCAGTTCTTGCATTTTGGTGTTGCTAGAGGATGGAATCAAGTTCATGGCACGTTGAAAAAAGATCTAGCTTTAGAAATGAGTCTCCTCTATCAAGAGATCTAGAAAATGCTCCTGAAAATGGTTCACTCTCCATTGTCGTGCTTGGTGCTTCTGGTGATCTTGCTAAGAAGAAGACATTTCCAGCACTTTTCCACCTATATCGGCAGGTTTGATAGCCTCAAATTTGTTTTAAATAAAGGATCATGTTAACTAGTTTGTGATATCACAAAAACAAAAAATGATTTGATATAGATGATCATTGAACAATTAATGGACCAATGAGAAACCCTTAATGGAATGTGGCACTGGTTCATATTTTCCCCCCTGTTCATATATTCTACATGTCATACAGATTCAACGAAGTTTTACATTAGATGTTGACTGCGTAACACAACCCTCCTCTATTATTCAGGCTTTGGCCCGGCTATGTAAAGATTTAAACGAAGCATGACATAGGCAGAATTTAGATGTAAAAGTGAAACCATTAAAAAGGATTTAGATTTAAGTGGTCTCTCTGAACAATTAGTTCATGACAGAAAGTTTGATCTATGTAGCCAACCCCACCTACTGGGAAAAGGCTTTGGTTGTTGGTATTCATATATTCTCCTTGATAATCTGAGTCAATCTCTATTCCTAATTAAACTTTTTCTTTTTCTTGGAAGATTACCTGCAACATATTCTAGAAGCAGTTTGTGTCTCTTAAAGGAAACAATACTCCAATAGTCTTTCTGAACTTTGTTGGCTTTATTTGCAGGGATTCCTACCACCAGATGAAGTTTGTATTTTTGGCTATGCAAGGACAAAAATCTCTGATGAAGAATTGAGAAACCGCTTACATGGGTGAGATTTTGTTAAAATAATTAAAATCCATGAAAATCAGTTGCTTTCTGCTATTTCACAATTGTTGATTTGTTTTATGTAAGGAGAACGTGTTAATAATTCTAATAATATCCTGTTGATTATTTATATGAATAGCCAAGCATATTTCCTGGATCCCTATGTTTATATTAGCTAAAAAAGTTACTCTGAAGTTTGTTCTATGATTGTCATGTGACTCATGTCATGCGTTTGCTTGCTGCTTCTGTCATAGTTGTTCTATAATATACTTCATGATATCTTACTAGTATCATCTCCGCTTGTTTGACCTGCTTTTAAGTTTTAAGTATAATAAATGATAAGATATTGGTTGTGATTTGATATGCAGCTATCTTGTTAAGGGCAAAGATGCTTCCCCTTCGCAGTTGGAGGATGTATCAGATTTTTTGCATCTGGTTAGCATTGGCTGTCTTGAATCAATTTATAATTTTCTGCAAACCTCTCACTAAATTTACTCTTCTGATTGGCCAAATGTTTATTATCTTTTCCTTTTCTCTTCCCTTTAGGTCAAATATGTAAGTGGCTCTTATGATTCTGAGGATGGTTTCCGTTTGTTGGATAAAGAGATTTCGGAGCATGAATCTTTGACAAAAAGTGTAGAGGGTTCATCCCGAAGGCTTTTCTATCTTGCCCTTCCTCCTTCAGTATATCCATCAGTTTGCAAGATGATCAAGACTTGTTGCATGAATAAATGTAAGATTTATCATCCCTTGTTTTGACATGAACTTTTTAACATTTGTTTGTAAATGTTCTTATAAAGACCCTTAGCTAGGAAAAAATATGAAACCTTGTATACTTAGCCTAACACTAGTTAGGAGTCATTCTCTGTCTGACAACTAGTCTAGGATGCCCTTCAGAATCCACTTTAAGCTCTTCTCTCCTTTTTATATGAAATCTGAAATTTAGATTACTTGTTTGCTTTCTTGATAAAACTGGAGCTGTATTGAAATCACCGCTGTCAATGTACGGTGGTATAGCTGTGTCCAGTGGTTGAAATCTCTTGCTTAGATTTTGGATTCACTACATTATTATAGGTGGGTGTGTAATATTTTGGTGTTTGAAGTTAAAAGAAATAATTCTGAAATAAACTTGAAAGTCTGCTAGATAGATAGCATCAACAAAACGGATCTCAAGTTTTCATCAGTCTCATTTCTTCTTAGAACATATACATTAACCATTTGAAACAGCATGTCATATTTTCCTAATTGCTTTTTCATGTTATGGTTCCTGTTAATAATCCAGAATATCTAATATTGTTTATTGATGGATGCATCTGTTTCCATTTTATAGCTGATCTTGGTGGGTGGACACGTATTGTTGTTGAGAAGCCTTTTGGTAAGGATCTAGAATCTGCAGAGCAACTCAGTACCCAGATTGGAGAGTTATTTGAAGAACCTCAGATCTATCGTATTGATCACTACTTGGGGAAAGAACTAGTGCAGAATATGGTAGTGAATGAATACATATTGGCTTACTTCTTGCTTGCTTCGTAAACTCTTCCTAACCCCTCTTCATTTGACTTACATTGCCAGTTAGTACTTCGTTTTGCAAATCGCTTGTTCTTGCCTCTTTGGAACCGTGACAACATTTCTAACGTGCAGGTGAGAAAGCGTGTTGTCAAAGTTATATTAGGTTAAGGGTTAAACTTCAGTTATACTATTGAAATCAGAGAAGGCACTATTAGTTGGACTTCACACAATTCATGTTTCATAGTTTGTCTTATCATATTTGTTAAGCGTCAACTCTTTTCTTCATGGCCATGTGAAAATTTACATGATCTGTCTATTACTACCTATCTCAACTACTACATTACCAATCATTGATATGCCACCATTTTAAAATTTAGTATTTTGTTCTTTTTTCTTTTGGCAGATAGTTTTCAGAGAAGATTTTGGAACTGAAGGTCGAGGTGGATATTTTGATCAGTATGGGTATGTATAGTAATTTTATCCTTTTAAATCATTTTGTTCAACTAAGTTGTTTAATGACAAGCCATGGCTATAATATGTTCTGAAATGAAGTGATATTGAGAAAACAAGTTTGTGTCTACCAAATTTTCTTTTGTTGATGATATTTATAGTCTTCTAATGTGTAATATTCGGTATCTGTCAATACTTAAAGCTTTTTACTTGGTGTATTTTGGAATGCTTTTCTTTTATTACGATCGGAGAACCATAATCATTAATGTACTACTTTTTTTTGGCAGAATTATTCGAGATATAATTCAAAACCATCTGCTGCAGGTGAGGCCTTCATTTTACAATGAAATGGATTTCATATATTTTCACATTGATATCACCATGTTGACATTCTGTCCAATAATCAGATACAACAATATTGCTTAAGTTCACACCCCTCCAAACTTGTAATCATACTAAGGGTATGTTTGATAAAACAAAATAACGTTAGCAGTTAGCACCAAAACTTCTGCATTAAACTAAATTTTTTTCTGCTGAATATTTAAGCATTGTATTTGCAATGTTTGAAAAAAAATCATTTTAAGAGCTGAAGGTGTTTCAAAGGAAAATATTAGCATTTAAAAAGTAAATAAGGCTAATGTAAAGAACCTTGGGATACACCACCCCAAAAGCTAGTTCAAACGGTGGGAGTGCCAAGGCCTTATAAAGGCCACATTAGTTGCTCATACAACCAATGTGGGACTATATATCTCAACACCTACACTATAGGAAATTCTTTCCATTCAAAGATCTAAATAAAGCAAGATTTGTCGCTGAGTACATTTGAGTGACCTCCCATGTGTTGAATTGTTTTACCACTTTATCTCTAATTGGGAGTAGCAGAGAGAAGGATATTAATGTGGATAATGAATAAGATAAGAAATGAAGATATTTAACGAAATATAGCAGTAGTATTGGTGGATGAAAAGATGATAAAACATAGATCAAGATGGTTTGATCATATTATTGGAAGACCCTAGATGTTCCTGTAAAAACAAAAGTTTGTTACCAAGAGCATGACGCAAGGAGAGGAAGAGGTCAGCCGAAACTTACTTGGGGAAAAATAGTAAAACAAGATTTAATGGAATGAGAAATAGATTGACGTATAGTGTCTTAGGACGGAGTAGAGGAAAGCTATTAGTATTGTGTAGGAATAGATCCATTTTTCCCCATCTTAGAGATGTCCCTTTTTAGTCTTTTTCCCTTTATTTATTTATCTTTCAATTTTATTTACTTTTTTCCCTCAATCTTTTTTTTACTTTTCATTTGGATTTATCAACTGCCAATCCAATCCAATTAATTTGGGATACAGGCGATATTGATGTTGAGCAAACAACAGTAAATCGTTTTCAATTCTGAATTTTTTCATTTTAAACATTGAATTGAATTTCAAACAGGCCCCAGGAATACTTCTAAGTGCACTTAAATCTTCATGTGATCAGTGATTTGAAAACTTAATACTTTCTTGATGGAGTTGAACACGCTTTGCAGTTTAGCAATATCCACATTTTCTTCAACCTTGTTATGTGAGACATTTTCCAACTAAATATGTAAAGAACCAATTCAACCCAAAAGCTTAAGCTATTAGGTGAGGCTACATTAAATAGGGGGCGGTGAGAATTGAATCCGTGACATCGAGGCTCTCTTACCATGTAAAGAACCAACTCAACACAAAAGCTTAAGCTATTTGGTTGAAATGGTTTTTTACAAAATAAGACCTATTAAACAGCCATATGATGACTTAATTGCTTCACATCAGAGATTTATCAGCCTAATATGTCAGTCTTATTCATTGTTTTCTGCAAACTTAGGTATTTTGCTTGGTTGCTATGGAAAAACCTGTTTCTCTCAAACCTGAGCACATTCGGGATGAGAAAGTGAAGGTTTGTCTCTTTCCATTTAATTTGCATGGAAAGTATTACTCTCTCTCTCTCTGCTGTCATTTAATTCTATCTTTCTAATCCTGATATGAATTAATCAATGTTAGTATCAACATCTACCTCCATTTTTTGTTTATAATTTATACTCACAACTGCAGCAAAGATGGACATTTTTATAATTGATAACTCTAAACTTCACATGTTGCAATTTTATGTTTGCCAAGGATTTTAGCTTTGAGCTCCAGCTTGCCTCTATACCACTTTCTGGTTTGATATGAAAAATGCAGGTTCTTGAATCAGTACTTCCTATTAAAGATGATGAGGTTGTTCTAGGACAATATGAAGGCTACAGAGATGACCCAACCGTACCAGACCATTCCAATACTCCAACTTTTACAACTGTTATTCTGCGAGTGCACAATGAAAGATGGGAGGGTATGAGAAAAACACTAGCATTCTTTTCATGAAAAATAAAATAATTTGCCTTGTGGGTATGGGGGAATTTCTCGGACCTCTCTTTGATATATTTATGCTGGATGTTTGTTAAATAATGAATAGTTGATATTCATTCTGGTTTTGTGTGTGTGTGTGTCTTATTGTCTATTCTCTGCTATAGACTTATGCACATTTAATCAAATAAATCACAATTGAGACATTTTCACACCAGAATTCTTTTTGGTGTCAGGTGTTCCTTTCATACTAAAAGCTGGGAAGGCCCTAAATTCTCGAAAGGCAGAGATACGGATTCAATTCAAGGATGTCCCTGGTGATATTTTCAAGTGTATGGCACTAAACCTTTTCGATATTTGGGTGACTTCTCTTTAGTACATGCTTTTATCATGCATCTTTTGCTGTCTATACATCAATGTTGAACATGAAATTGGATTCATATATATATATATATATATATATATATATATATATATATATATATATATATATATATATATATATATATATATATATATATATATATATATATATATATATATATATATATATATATATATATAAGGGCCGACCCAGTTCAAATACTCACTTCGTGAGTGTCTGGGGAAGGGAATACTCTAGACAGTCTTTCTCCTGCTTTTTGCAGAGAGACTGATTCGAACCCACGACCTGACACACCACAGCAAGCAAGCTTACCGCTGAGTCAAGCCGGCCCTTCCAGATATATATATATTTATAAAGAATCGGGTATAGTATGCAAGTCATCACTTTGAATGATAAGGCATTTTTTGTGACAGGACAATCTGGTTGGATTTTATTTTTTATTTTTTTGAAAGTATGAATTGAAATATTTGGTTGTGTACATAAAATTATCTCATCACTGGGGAAATTAAAACAAAGGTGACTAGCCGGAGGAACCTTTTCTTTATTGGCATAGTATGGATGCCTTGACAAAGAACATAAATATTAGCTAGCATGTATTTTTTCATATCTCGATAACAAATCCCTTTTGATCTAAATATTATATGTTTAAACATTATTGTAAAACTTATTCATTTTTAGGTCAAAAGCAGGGAAGAAATGAGTTTGTTATACGCTTGCAACCTTCAGAAGCTATGTATATGAAGCTTACGGTATGTCTATCATTCTGATAACCCTTAATAAAAACTATTCTTCCATTTGTTTGACTTGATTACCTCTGACTCAAACAGTTCCCAATATCTGTCATTTGGGATTTTTTTTTTACTAAATGAAAAGTGTTTTTCTGTATAGGAATTAGGACATTTGGTGTTTATATATTCAAAAAGGTAAACTAAATATATATTTCTCACTACTGTTTGGAATAAATTTCTTCTTAAAGTGAATGGCAACTTTGCTAGTTAATATTTTCTTATTTTACCTGTTATCTTGTCATAATGAAAGAAATTGTAAAGAACCTTGGGATACACCACCCCAAAAGCTAGCTCGAAGGGTGGAGTGCCCAAGGCCTTATAAACTCCACATTAGTTGCTCTTCAACCAATGTGGGACTATATATCTCAACACGCCCCCTCACGCAAGAGCCCTCTTGGCTTGAAGCGTGGATTATGCAACAGGCCCAATCTTTGGTTTACCTTTTTTGTGCTTCCACTTTAAAGTGGGGGGCGGTGAGGATCGAACCTCAAGCTCTGATACCATGTAAAGAACCTTAGGATACACCACCCTAAAAGCTAGCTCAAAAGGGTGGGAGTGCCCAAGGCCTTATAAACTTCACATTAGTTGCTCTTCAACCGATGTGGGACTATATATCTCAAGAGAAATTTATATCTTAAATTCGTTAAGATATGGCCATAAAATGCTAAAATAATTGAATGATGTTTCTGAGATTGGACTGACAAATTCAATGTCTCATGCAGGTCAAGCAACCTGGACTGGAGATGTCCACTGTTCAAAGTGAACTAGATTTGTCATATAAGCAACGCTATCAAGGCATAACCATTCCAGAGGCTTATGAGCGTCTAATTCTTGACACGTATGCTACTTTTCCTAGTTCATGTTTATGGCTTGTTAGTTGTTTCTATATATAAACGTCTCAAGGTGCTAAAGAGCATAGATAGAAGAATTTGGATTACTTAGCAATCAGTTCAGTTATTTGAAAGAAATAGATTTGAATGAACTGTAATGGGAATTGGAATATATTTTACAGAATTAAAGGTGATCAGCAGCATTTTGTTCGCAGAGATGAGTTGAAGGTAAAGATCATTACATGCTTCATAGACTAGTGCAAAAGGGTCTTGATTCACAACTTTAGGGTCTGTTTGATTGTGTTCTTGTTTTTTTGTTCTTAAAACTGTTTTGTAAAATAGTTATGGAAACAATTGTTTTCTATGATTTTTCTTTTTGAAAGTTAAAAAATCAAAACAGAAAACAAAAACAACTGATACATGTTCTCTAAATTTGATTTTAAAAACAAAAAATAGTTAAAGTTTTCAAAACATTTTTTACAAAACAGATCTTACCAAATGAGTTTTTTAGTTTTTTTGTTCTGAAAACTAAAAAACTGTTTTCCAAAACAGAAATCAAACAGAGCCTTAATAGTTGTGTTTTTTTATCTCTTATCAGGCATCTTGGGAGATCTTCACCCCACTTTTGCACCGCATTGATAAAGGGGAGTTCAAGCCAATCCCTTACAAACCTGGAAGCAGAGGTCCTGCAGAAGCTGATGCATTGCTAGAAAAAGCTGGTTATGTTCAAACACATGGTTATATATGGATCCCTCCTACATTGTAGAAAGATCAATGTCATACTAGCTTACACTGCTTGAGGATATTTAGTTGCTTACGCTCAATAAAAGTTTGAGAATATTCACTTAGAACAAGACTTTCTCCTAATGGGTTGGTGTATCAAGCATTTGAACAAGCACGAATGGTTTGATGTGTAACATGATCTGTCTCTGAATGCAAAAGAAATGGACTATGAAAGTTCATATAGCAGTATTGATATTTCATTATTCAATAATATGAAATTGTAACGTCTCTGAAAAATAAACTTGACCAATGCTATCCCTATTGTAATCTTAATTCATTGATGCACAATCTTTGATTCAACAGAATCATATTCCCTTTAATTTTTAAATTATTATTTATCCAGAATATGGTTGACTCTACTTCACATTTCTTAGTTTATGTATTTCCTGCTTTTATTTTCAGCTAGATTTTTTAACCTGTGTGATGTGCATGTAAAATAGTATATTGTAATTTTTATTTTAAATAATTATTAATTTTATTATGATGCGAAATGTTATATTTACTACTGAAAAGCTTTACAACTTTCACTACTAAATTTATTACCGTTGATCTCTGTCAATCTAACGATTATAATTTAATTTTATATATATACTTTAAAACTAGAATTATATTTATCTCATTTTTCATAAAGGAAACAATTTTTTTACACACACAAAAGAGAGGTGTGTCCCACCACTCTTTTTTTTTCTCTCTCCTCTTACCTGTGGGTCTCACTTATAATTTTATTTTTACAACATGAGATAATTATTTTCTTACAACATAAGAAAAATATTTCCCTCAAAATTATGTAGAATGAACTCCAAGTTGTGACACAATTGGTAACCGGATTGTGTCTAAGGAAGGACCTTGTGAGTGAAAAGTTAGAAGTTTGAATCCTAATTACTTTGGGGTTAGCGGTAAAAATCATTATATGTGTTACGCCATGAAAAGAATTAGTCTCGTCCAAATGAGTGAAGATAGTTAGTAAACCCAACTTTTTAATCCTTGACAAACATGAGAAAAGAAATGCATCAATCTAACATCTGTATTACTAGTTATTTCCATTAATTGATTCTAATAAATATTATTATGAGTATATTAATTTTAGTGTGAATCACGAGATGTTTATTAAATCAATCAAATTAATTAGCCAAACTATATTCAAATTAATTCAGACTTATTTGGAATCCAATATATATATATATAAAAAGAGATATTATTACTTATCGGGAAAAGTGTTTATCCTTTTAAATGACACAACTTATATCCTTTCACTTTCACAAAGAGGTGGGACCCACACCTTTATTTTATTTTGTCAATTCTCTCTTCTCCTTTATCTATCTCTTTCTCTCTCTTAAAATGACACAACATTATATCCTTTTAAATGACACACACTTTACCCTTACTTATATGATATATATATATATATATATATATATATATATATATATATATATATATATATATATATATATATATATATATATATATAGCAGAGTCTCCAAATAAATATTTAATTTAATTTAGCAGAGCCTATCTAGCAGAGCTCTGATAAAAAAAGACTGATAAAAAAGGCTTCTAGTTTTATTTAATTTGCAAACTAAGGTCCTATCTCATTGGACAGCAATAGCATCCAGTGAGAGTACTCTAAGGCAGATCTAAGATCTCAAATATAAACAGGTAGTTGATTTTCAAATGCTTCCAAAAGTATATATTCGCAGAGAACATGATCATAAGCAAAAGTATGACCCTCGCTATATAAAATATTTCTTGTGCGTGTGTGATTACAATAAGTGCAAGAATGAGGGCAACTGAGCAGCCAGTAAACAGCCCTGACTTTTGAAATTAAACTGAACATGGTCTGTTCTTTCTAAGCATAGTGCTGACATAGATTGAAGGAATTGAAATTTCAGTGAGCATAAACGAATCAAGGATTGCATATACGAGAGCTAGTGGAAAGAGTATCATAACATGGATAGAAATAAGTAGATATTACTATATATCCATTTTGCCTTTTGTTTGCATTGCACCTTGGTTATTGTTCAATGTTCACCGTAGTACAAATGCACCTCAAGATTTGCTGCCATTATTTAAAAATCAATCACTTCGTGGTGCCCTTATGCAATAAGAATGTCATTCTGTAGAGAACCAATTCAACCCAAAAGTTTAAGCTGGTGGGTGAGGGATTTTTTAATGGTTTTATATATCTCAACACGCCCCGTCACACGAGAGCCCACTGGACTTGAAGGGTGGACAATGCACAGGCCCACCTATCTGTGCGAACAAAGAAATTCCACTTGAAAGAAAGTGGGGGAGGCAGCGAGGATCGAACCCGGGACACGAGACTCTGATACCATGTAAAGAACCAATTCAACCCAAAAGCTTAAGCTAGTGGGTGAGGGCTTTTTTAATGGTTTTATATATCTCAACACATTCTATTCCGCTCCCTCTTAGCAGTAGGTCTCAATGTGTTCATTCTTTTTCTGTGATTGCCATTTGCAAAGTGCTTAATGAAGGCATGCTCCAACCTTTCCATGAGCCTATTAACTTCTGAGTACATGATGGAGCAGGCAACATTTTGGATTTGGGAAATAATTGATTAACTGAAAGAATATAAGAGAATATGAATTTAAGGTACAACCTCATCTGAGCTGCCAACGTAAGAACAGTAAACCATCTTTAAGCAATCCTTTTATGCTTTCCTTGAACTCACCTGTAATGTTAAAAGTCAGACAAAACCGAACTCAAAACATTGTGACCAAAGATTATCATTCAAATCATATAGGAGACCATGTCATACTTCTTCACAATTTTTGAGAATGCCAACTAGTTTAAGAAGTTGCATACCAATGAAGCATAATGATTAGCCTTGTAAAAGATAATCAAGCTCTCATCATTGTTAAGTTAACAGAGGAAGGAGGAAGCCATGTCACCTATAGCATTCTAGAAGCCGAAGCTTATGATAAAATTCCTTCCAGGCTATCCTTATTTGTTCCTCAGCTTGTCTCAGCTCTTTCTTGCTAAATGATAGGTCAGGTTTCTAACTCAAGAGAAGCCTGTTTATAGCATACTTGTGAATAGCCCCGCTATAGCGTGCTATAGCGGAGTTGCGTTGCGGTGCAGCAGCCAGCCGCTACAAACCCCGCCACGACGGTTAGGCGAAGTGTAGCTGATGTAGCGGCCGCTATTGCGGCTGAATCGCGCCGCTACAGTAGTTTTAGCAAATATGTTCTCGTCATAGAAGGAAGAGATTTACAACTTAGATACAAGTGAAAGTGAAAATGAAGATTTTGATGTTCATGATTTCAATTATGATTAGTTCCTTAGGTTCTTTGATCTTGACACTTCACTTAAGTGGCAGTTTGAATTTCGATTAATTTCGCCACTTTATTTTGTTGTGTTACATTATGTGAGACTTTAATTCCTTCAATTTGCTTATGATTTGAATTTTAATGTTTGAAATCATTTATGTTTGAGTTTGAGATCCTTCAAATTTGTTTTTTATGTCACATTCTCATATTTTAAGTTTTATATTTGTGAAGTACAATTTAGTATATCACTTAGGTATACTTTGTACAGTAGCGTTATAGCGCTACTCGTTATAACGCTATAGCAGTTTGGAGGGTTAGCCGCTTCGTGCTGTTATCCGAGATTAATAAGTATGGTTTATAGTTGATACAGGAAATTTTGGTATGGTCATGCTCATCTACACCCAATTGAGGATATCTAATGAAGCTGGTCTAAATCCCTCCATGGAAGTCATAGAAGTTGTTTGTTTTCCACTTCCATCTTCCATATGTCTTTCATTGCTCATCTCAACTTTTTGAATCACATTCATTTGTTGACGTGAGTCACCATCAAGATTGATAGAAAAAGATTGTCCTATCTAAGAGGAAGGTGTTATTTATTAGATTGAAACAAATACAATAACAACACAACCAAAGAGAAAGAGTGCTCCCTAAACTCGGAGGATCTCTCCAAGTCTCCTGCAGAGTGCAGAATTCTTATTACAAATCCTAGCCTACCTTCCAGAAACATCACACATAATAAATACAAACTGTTACCATTCTTTCTCTCTCTTGTAACTGCCCTTATCCATTTCTGAATGTAACTGAACATAACCCCCTATATGATAGTAATTGACAGAAAAACTTCCTTGACTCGTTTAATTCCCCTTTGGCTTGTGTCTTCGGCCATAAACATATTTAAAGGGTTGAATTAATTTTTGTTCTGCTCTCTATCAATACTCCTCCTAGCCTTAAAAGCTGCCTTGTTCTCAAGGCAGAATGTAGGGAATTGGCTTTTGAAATACTCATCCGAAGCACTGTTCCTATAATAAGGGAACAAACCCTTCCAAAAGTTGCTAAGGAATAAGGGGTCTCCATCACTAATTATGGATTTTGGAAAGCCATGGAGCTGGATGAAACATTTTTTCTTATTCACAAAAAACTGATTGTCGTGCAATATTTCCAAAACTTCTGCAAAGTGATTCAAGTGCTGCTCCCACATGGTACCATAAACAAGTATATTGTCAAAGAACATGAAAACACTCTGATGGAGTTCATGGTTGACTGATATAAGCAAGCTAGGACAGAATGCTCACGAATAGTGTAAATCCTAATTTCTTGTAAAAACAAAGAACATCTGCACCAATTTATCAATTACCTCAAATCACTTCAAGTACTTGAACAAAACAGAATGGTAATGATAGTTCTCAAGATGTAGTACACGCTTAACTTGAACAAGTCACTTTACTAAGATATGACTGATTTGAACACCAAAATTGGTCTTTAAGTGCATTATTGATCTAACCCAAATTATCATAGAAGCTTTATTTATTCAATTTAAGGTGTAAGTTCCACATATCAGAAATAAATATTAAAATATTACAGTTAAGCTCAAGATCCAATCAAAACAAGTCAATTCTTGATCAAGATGAAGAATTGTAAAAAGAGCAAATGAAAGAAGATGCAAGAGGTTATCCTAGTTCACACCCCTTAGTGCAATGTGATGATACGTCCAGATCGAAAATGGCTTAGTTTTTATTAGAGATTAAAGGTGTGACTTACAATCAAACAACACACATGCAATTCCAAAAAAATCACCATAAGACAGATAGTTAGGAAAGATAACCCTAACCCTAGTTTTCTTGGAACACAAACCAAGTTCTACTAGCTTCAACCATTGAGAAATTTTCCTTTCTAGCTAAGCACCAAGACCTGGACATGGATCTTCCTATCCTTTACAAGTCTCTAATGCTTGATGCAGTGAGATAAAATAAAGTCAAGCTAACTTGTTCAAATCCTCTTGGTTTAAGACTTCCCACTAGGGCTATAGATAGTTACACACAGAAATAACAACTAAAACAAACAAGAAAAAATTGGGAGGAGTGCACCTTAGTTTGGGATCTGTACAATGTGAGACCTATCACCAATATTTGATTATCAAAGCGATCCTTAGCTCTAAATGAATGTTATGCAACAAGAACTTTTATGCCAAAGGAATATGTCAGAAAACCCCTAATTTTGACACCAATAATCAATGAGAATCTCAGAATTTTCGTTATTGCTATTCACCAAAAATTATAATTGGAAGCTCTCTGTAAGAAACTGATAGCCTATTATCTTAAGTTTGCATAGTCTGATTCGTATTTTAACATATCTTATAACATAAATGTATTTAACAAATTTATCATTCCTTTTAATAAATTTACAGAATTTCCCAAATAAAGGTCCCATTTGATTAAAAGATAGGTGAAAATGTAGATGTGATGTTGGCCATGAAAGCTGAATATTTAGCAAGCAGAGCTTGCTTAATAGTGGTTTAAGACAAGTCACATACGTGCTGAATGTACCTAGTCTGTGTGATATAAAGCTGAGTTCGCTAGAAGGCTGGTATATAGAATGGTTGCAAACTCTTAAAAAATAGCTCAGTCACTAGTTTCACACGGACCATAAAGTAGTGCACAAAAATAAGATTTTATCATACAGTGATTTCGTTGAAACCATAGTTTTAAATAGCCGGTAGCGGCCGACCCCAAAAATGCTATAGCGGTATAACGGGTAGCGGTAAAACCGCTACTGTGAAGTCGATATAAATACTTATGATAAATTATACCACATATATTAATGCTATATAAATGCTATAAGATAAGAAATCACCCAAAATAGGAGCAAATAAGTAGTGAAAAGTATGATACTACACATTCAAAACAAGGATTAAAGGGAACATAAAGGAAGCAACATACTAGTTCATTGAAGGAAACTAAATTAATAATATACTAGGAACATAAAGGATCCAAGTAGAGTCAAATACAAATTGCTCTATCAAAGTCAAGAAGGAAAAGAACTAATCAGAATTATCATCAAACATTTCTTCAAAGCCTTGTTCTTCTCCACCCTCACTTTCTTCACTAGTATTAAATTTGTAGATTTGTTCATCCTCATCTTCTATTTCTTGGTTATCACCTTCTTCAATCTGTTCAGCCCTTATTTCCCTAGAGCTTGATGGCATAGAGGCAGCTTCCTTCCTGAATCTAGTATGCTGCCTAGTGTAAGTTATAGGCTCATTAGCCCCAGTTACATTAGCAACATCTCCCCAAGTCAATGTATCATCATAAAAAACGAACTCATTTTCTGCATCTTCACCCACTTCTCCCACCAGACATTCATTGCTTTCATCAATGTCTTTTAGGACAATAGGATCAACCAAATCACGACTCTCAAAACGTTCTTTAAGAACTTGATTATACTTAATAAAGACTAAGTCTTGCAACCTTTGATGCTCAAGCCTGCTTCTCTTCTTAGAATGAATCTAGTTTACAATTTCCAATAAAGAATATTAGTTTCACAATCATGATATGAAACTCTACAAACAAAAATCATTTAACAAGTACTTACATGCTCAAAAGTACTCCAATTACGCTCACATCCCGATGAGCTACAAGTTAAGCCCAACACTCTAACAACAAGGTTTCGCAAATTTGGAACATGTACTCCATACGACTTCCACCATTGAGCTGTAGTGCAAATTGCAATTTGTTAACATTACCACTTGTTAAATAAAAGCTTAAAGTGATCAAATAAGTGTGCTTTTACTTACCAGGAGCAATTTTATTCCTTTGTCTTATTGTTGTATTCATACCAAAAAGGCCTTCTGCACTCCTATATGTTTCCAATTGTCCATGTATCTTGTCCACCTCTTCCTCATTTGCACTTAGCTTGTCAATGCACTTATATAGTCCAACTATCAATTCAGCATCATCATCAATCTTTGGATTAGCATAAAAGTATTCGGGGTTTAGATAATGGCCTGCAGCATGTAATGGATGATGAAGTTGGCAGTCCCATCTTCTATCAATTATAGCAAAAACATCCCTATATTTATCTTCATTTCCTTTGAAAGATTTTTGAATTGCTTCCTTGGCCCTATCCATTGCTTCATATATATATATATCCCATTGCGGGCCTTCTTTCATTATCAACAAGTCTAAGCACCCGCACAAGAGACCCCATAACCTTTAAAGAATGAATAACATCATTCCAAAATGATGGCATAAGTACAGTGTCAGTCGCCCTTTTTCCCTTAGGTTCTTTTGTTGTATTTGATTTTAGCCAATCATCTGATGTGAACATCTTTCTAAGATTATATTTTTGCTTATGAAGCCTTTGTAATGTGAGGAAAGTTGTAGCAAATCTTGTCACTCCATGCCTAACTAATTCAGTCTTGCTTGTATACTTCCTCATTATGTTCAATGCCAATGTGTGATTATAAATGAACCCAACAAGCTTGATGCCTCTTTGTATTGCTTTTTTAACTCTCTCAATTTTTCCAATATCTTCAAGCATCAAATCCAAACAATGTGCAGCACATGGGGTCCAAAACAAACTTTCTCTCTTCGCTTGTAACAATTTGCCTAAGAACAAATTAAACAACCTAAAATGAGTAACAAGTAAAATAAAAATTAACATTGAATGAGGTTAAATTAAACAAATTGTGTCTTACCAACCAATAAATAATTGCTTCCATTGTCGGTCACCACTTGAACAACATTTTTCTCCCCGATCTCTTCAACAAAATTATCTAAAAGCTCAAATAATTTTGCTCCAGTCTTGACATAAGAAGAAGCATCAATGCTCTTCACAAACATAGACCCGGATGGAGAATTCACCAAGAAATTTATCGACGTCCTATTCTTTCTATCAATCCATCCATCCGACATAATGGAACATCCATAGTTGGCTCTTTGTACCTCATGATCTTTCAATAAATCCTTGGTATAATCCAATTCCTTTTTAAGTAGAGGAATTTTGTACTCATAATAACTTGGGAGCCTTAGACTTGGACCATAATTCCCAATTGCTTCAACCATGTACTTGAAGCTTTTTGAACGTACAACATTGAAAGGTATTCCATTCGTACACAAAAATCTTTCAATGTATTGAATAGTTATAGACCTTGCTTCTTTATCACAAGCATCATTTATGCTTGTTTGCCTCTTTCCTTTGCCCACTTTAATGCTTGCTTCTGGTTTCTAAAAAAAAGTAAATCCAAGGGGCCTTTAACTCTCTTGGCAACAGCAACATTACAATTTGAGGCTTCACTTGAAGCTGCCTCACTCCTTTTCCCAATTTTAATGTGTTGAATTTCTTGCACCTCTTCTAGCATATCATCATCTTCGTGTATATCAACACTATATGCATCCTTTTCAGCAAGCTTTTGCACATAAGCATCTTTCATAATATTCTTAATTTCTGGTGAGATTTTTCTACAAGGACCCACATCCCCCTTCAACCCAATCTGGTGTCTTTTGGCTCTTGTGATGCCACCCATTGTAACTTTCCCACAAAATCACATGTTATATATCTCTTGTTATTGATATCTTTTAAACTATTCCACTGCCATGCCATAACAAGATTTTCACCGGTGGGTTTTACTAATCCGCAAGAAGCCATGGAAGCTGAGTTGTTTTGTTGGGTATTTTGTGATGCCATGACCAGGAAACAACAGGGGGCTTCCACTTAACAAAACCAATTCAAGGAAAAAGGCAAAACCAAAAAATCAGTAGAGTGGAGAATGGAAAAACAGAACAGTCGCAAAACAAGGGAGAAAAAACAAAGGGCCTTCAATGGAGTGGTTGTTTTATATCTTCAAAGTCCCACGAATGTCTTCAGAGCTAGCTACTCATCTAGTTCAGCTTCAGATCTTCAAAGTCCAAGAAAAGAAGAAGAGGGAAAGAAGATGACGAAAAGAAAACCATATTTGCCTTTTTTCTTCTCAGCAAAAGACTACGGAAAGAAAACGATGAAAAAGAGAAGGGAAGAAAACAATATTTCCCTCTCTTTTCATCAGCAAGATATAAAAAACAAATGCAAGTAAATATATATATATATATATATATATATATATTTACGTGTTTATACTTTATTTTATCTTTGGTAATCTGCATTTATATTACTTTAAACTGGAAAAACTTTTCATTGTATCTTTTATTAAATTTAATAAAAATATTTTCATTGTATTTTCAAATGCAAGTAATTTGCATTTTTTATTTTTATTAAAATAAACCCTTATATAAAAAATATTCTTTAGACTAATACTTAATATCATCTGATCCAAATTCAAATAGATGAAATATGTGAAAATTTTATATCTTTTCTACACTTTTTTTTAAATTATATATCACATCTAAAAATTTATGTGATTATAATTTGAAAAAATTTAAAATTTTAAAAACAAACCCTTTTTTTTAAAAAAAAAACCCTTTTCTAATTTAATTTATATCTTGTTTAAATTATATATTTACACGTTTTCAAACACTTTTTTTAAAACACATAAAAAATTTAAAATAGTTATTAAAATGGTGGAATTGAAAACATATTATAAGAAGAAAAAAAAACGTACATAGATAGACTAATATCTGAAAAGCAGATGTGTGTGTGACAGCCAAGGAGCTGTGTATGTGACAACAAGGAGTGTGGTCCCACCACAGCAGGGTGGCAGATGTGCATGTGACGTGATGATTGATTCAAATTTAAAGTTTTTTTTTTAAAACAAATGGCTGGCTTTTAAAGTAAAATATATATTTTACCCTTCATTTAACCTACCTTTTCCCACTATACCCTTAAATGATAATCTAATTTAATAAACACAGCCACCATGCGTTTCATCTTCTCCATTAAAACGTCTGCAACTCCTCTTCCTTTCCCAGTAGCGGCTCGATAACGCTGCAAGAGTTGTCGGCCGCCACCGTCCGCTATTTTTTTTTTCTTTGTATTTTTTTTTGTCTCAATAGATCGGACCGGTGCAGAGGGATTGATTTCTCTCAAATTCAAGACAGATGGGGATTTAGAGCTATGACAAATTCCTCCGGATGCATTTGAAGGTTGTGTAGTGTTTAAGATTCTTCCTGTTCCAAATGAGGTGTCGAAATTTTCATGTCTATCTATTGAATTCATTTGCACGTAAGAATCATTACAACCCAACGCAGAAACCATGCTTGCTTGTTGAGTTTCCTTCTTGAGCCCAAGTTTGTATTTCTGCAATAAAAAAATGAGAGATGCACTATTATCACAATACAAGTAATGGATTAAAGATGTGCATTTTTTATGCATGGTGATATATCATAATTAACTTTGTTCAAAATCTTAATAAACCATTAGTTTAAATTATTATCAAACCATCATTTGCCAAAAGTTAAGAATTATATTACCCTTTCAACTTTGATCATGTGCCAAAATTGAAACCGAAGGGTCTATATGCCAAAAGGTAGAGATCATTTGTAACTTTTTTAGTAAACAAGATCATTTTTATTTTAAGCATAAACAGTCCAAATATTTATGATAAATGAGGAATTTAAAATTCATACCTGCAGATGGCTTGCTACATTTTCTCTTGTAAGACCTTCAACATTCATCAAGTGAAGTATTGTCTTAGGAACAACCTCTTCAATAACAGTTGAAGAAAGATCATATTAGAAATGACAATATCCATGTTGAGATATCGAGTTCATATTATAAGTTCAATGTTCACATGTCAAACAGAAAAGGAAAATTAAATATTCGTTATCATGTAAACTCACTGTCACAACCCAGTTGATTGACTGCAGCAAGAAATTTTCCTTGCAACTCATCGTTCCAATTTAAACAGGGCTTCTTTTGATTTGAGGGTTCCTCATTATCTTTTGCATTCATTTCATCATTTTCTTCTTCCACACACATTTCCTTCCTCTTTTTACCTTGCATTTGATTATGGTCAGTATTACTTTCTGATGCGATGCCTTGACTACCTTCCCGAGCTATATTGCTTGCTTTCTCCTCATTGAAGGGCATATTTTGATCTTTGCAATCAATCTTTCTTCGCATTACATGTTTCCATATATTCTGCAGTACTTCGATTCGAGGAGGTTTAATTATATAGTCACATGTGCCAAGTATAACACTTTTCTTCACACGCTCTATATCACTCAATTCTGACAAAACTAGATCACCAAAAAAATAAACAATGAAATAATAAATATCAGTGATCTCATGATAAGGAGAAGTAAATCTCTTGTTGAATACATGCTAAGACAAGAGTATTTGAGCTTACTTATGACAGGTATGTCCGTTTCATGTCCCACTATCTCAAGTAGCTCAAATCCATCCATGTGTGACATATTTACGTCGGTAATAATGAGGTCAAACATATTTTTATTTGTCCTTAACATTTTTAATGCCTTAATTGACTGAATAGTTGTAGTAACTGCAACAATTATAAATCAGATGATAGATTTACTCAGCATTGTAAAAGGCAAAGACCTCCTGCAATATGAAAGTATATCGATTCACCCAATAACAAATTTATAATTCTAACAGTAATGTGGTGTAAAGAACTTCTTATCACTCATACTTGAATTCACAACAATATTTGGCAACACAAGAAAAATAAATTTTAAAAATATTCTAATTTCAACAGAAGTTTCAACTTTAGAAGATTTAAGAAAATGCTCGTCTTGCAAAGAAAGAAATTCTGAGCTGAAAATTTAGAAAATTGTCAAGTGATGTATATATAAGCGACCGAACACAATATCTATCAACGGAGCATTTAAAACTTCAGAGTGGCAACGAACTATATGTTCAGTTTATCACTACGCAAAATAAAGCATGACCCCACAAGCAAAAATCAATGCAGTTGATGAGCAAAAAATCAATGCAGACTCGAATTAAGTGAATAGGAAGAGAGAGGTGACAAACCCTGATACTGGCATTTGCGAAGCATGTTCCCTACCACTTTGAGACAAAGTTGATCATTGTCAACAAGCAGAACACGCATACCCACTGGAAAATGATCTCCTGCCCCATCTTCATCTATCAAATAGTTCTCCAGAGTCATCTTGAACTAGAACCAAACACCTATATGAGAAACCAAGCAATGGTCAGATATCACAAATCACAGAGCAAAAAGCCCAAACTTTGACAACAGAAACCTTATTTTTAATTTACCAAAAACAATAAATCTCATTTTTAGGGCCTCTTTCACCTAACATACGGACAATACATGACACAAAATAAAAGGAGAAAGAGAACACATGAAAAGACTTGAAAAGTGATGGTAACTATTAGAGAAGAGAACAACATATACCTATATGCAAAACCAAGAAAAGATTAGATATCACAAATCACATAGAAAATGCTCCAAACAAAAAGAATTAAAAGAAACCTAGTTTTTAGGCTGTCTTTCACCAAACAAAGAAACAATGCAGGATGAGAATTAAAAGAAAAGAAAGAAACAGAATAAAATAATTGGACAGTGATGGTAACTATTAGATAAGAGAACAACATATACATGCATGCAAAACCAATCAATTATCAAATATCAAAAAATCACAAAGAAAATGCACCAAACAAAAAGAATTAAATGAAACCTTGCTTTCGTGGCTTTCTTTAACCAAACAAAGACACAATGCATTATATAATTTATTAAAAGTAAGTATATTTTAATATATACATTTTGAATATAAGCTAAATTTTAAAAATATTATTTTATCCGCGAATAGTCATTGGCACAAAAGAAAAAAGTCGGTATTGTGTTTTTACTGAGTTGGCTTCAACCTAATAAACGTAGCGGAGGTAGAAATTTTAATGACGAGGGGAAAATAAAAAATATTATATGAATTAAAATAAAAGAAGAAGAAGAAAGAAACATAAGAAAATACTTGGACAGTAAGGTAACTAATAGAAAATAGTGAAGGGTTTAATTAAATTCAATTCAATTCAATTCAAATCAATAATGGAAAACACAATTCATACAGTGAAACTCTTTTCCTCTTTGTCGGCTGCCAAAGGCTTTGCTCTGTTTTTATTTTGTATTTCTCTTATCTTTTTTGTTTGTTTAAGATAAGAGAAATGCTAATGATTGCCCGTTGTTTTCTTTTTAGCTACTTTATTTCCCCGTTGTTTTCACCCTTTTCATAACATAACGATTGCTTTTGCCCGTTAACAGCTATAAAATTGACTTCCTCTTCCCTCAGTCTCTCTTTTATTATTTGTTTTTTTCATTTCAAAGGTGGAAATTATTATTCCCATGAAATAATGACGTGGAAACTCTGGTAATAGTTATCCTTTTGTTGCCCAATAATTCAAACATTCTAAGGAGCATGTACTATTTGACAAGTACAATAACTAAAAACGAAAAAATAATAGGATAATTTTTTTTAGTAGAAGAGCTTTAAGTTTTAATTAACACCCCTTAAGTTCGTTCACTATGACGCAACTGAAACAAATCTATCAGGCTCAAAAAAGAAAATACCAAGCTTAAATATTTTTTGTATTAATGACATTAACTTTTGATTCCAATGCGAAAGATATCACAAGTCACAAGGAAAATGCTCAGACCATTGACAACAGAAATTGTTTCGGGCTGGTATACCCAGATGGGTTTGCTCGGATTATGGGTTAGTAACTGCACGTAATGGCTGCATGATGTGGGGCCTTTATGACGACACTAAACGATTATTAATGCCCACGATCACTTGGCAACTACTGAGGTCAGTTGTATCTATATATAGAGAAGAATAGGTTAAGCGATAGGCAGACTGATTACAAACATAAAACCCATATTGATGTTCATCCAGAACATTTGGCGCCATCTGTTGGGAAGGTAAAACTATTCCTACTCATTTTCTTATGTCATGGCAAGCAATGACCATGATGAGCGAACAATGAAGGAGGAGGGAAATAGAGGGGAAGAAGATTCATTTCGGTCTAGTGGAAGGAGTAGGTCGTTAGACACAATTGGGGAAGCTTTAATCCAATTAGTGGAAGAGATAAGGAACAGGAAACAATATGAGAGAAGAAGAGAGAGGCCACTGTCGGAAGAAAGGGTAGTGGCGAGGGATAAGCCACAAAGCGGAGATAGGAAGAGAAGTTCTGTATCTCCTCTTCCTAGTTATATTCCTTTGTCACCCCCAGTTGAGACAAGAAATAGGGGGCAGGGGTTAGAAGAGGGCAAGTACCTCAGATGTCAAGGAGTCTTGTAGAATGGAGAAATTATCAAGGTGGAAGACAGGGAGAAAATCGGTGGACAGAGGAAGAGTTTTATGAAGAGGACGACAAGCAATATCATTTTGGGTCGTGGGATGGCAAGCAACGACAAGGAAATCGTTATTATTATGCTTATCCTGAGGAGCGAAGGCGAGATCCAAGATGGTATGAAAATCAGGGGGGAGAAAGAAGTTATACTTATTACAGAGGCGAGTTTCCCCAGGAAGAAGACGAGTACTATTATGTACCAAGGAACTTAGCTCGGAGAGGAGGAAGACAACAAGAAGAGAGTTATGGTCATCGGGAGTATGAGGGACGAAGGATGAGACAAGAAGAGCTCGAGTAGAACGAGCAAACAGGGAGACCACCGTACCAGACGCAACAAGGAATTCTGACAAAGGTTATTACTCAAGGGCATTCAGGAACTCCTTTAACTTGGAAATTAAGGGCGGAACCTATACCAGCTTGGTTCAAACAGGAAACTGATATGAAGGCTTATGATGGGAGCTCAGATCCGAAGGAATTTGTTACTGTCTTCTGAGCAGCAATGTCATTGTGTGGAGAATTCGGTTCATTGTTATGTCGGACATTTCCAGTTTTCCTGAGGAAACAGGCGTTAGAATGGTTTACGGCGTTGCCAATAAATTCGATAGACAGTTGGTCAGATCTATCATTCAGGTTTATACAACAATTTGCCCATTGTGGACCTCAGCCTAAGACTACACATAATTTGTGTGGTGTACGACAAAAGCCAGGGGAAAAAGTGAAGGAGTATTATGAAAGATTTCAAGCAGAAGCTAGGCAAGTAAAGGGGTTAGAGAGTCAGACGTATTTGTTGTTGTTTACTACCGGATTACAGCCAGGCGGGCTAGCAGATTCTTTGGCGAAGAAGGCTCCACTTACGAAAGAAGATTTGATGGAGCGAATCAGGAAGTACATTGATTTGGAAGAACTCAAGTCTTCTCAAAGACAAATTGAGCAAGGTTTTAAAAAGCCACAGTTAGAGGACCTGACAGATCTGTAGGAAGAGGCTAATATGACGAAAGGCGACCTCGAATAGTCGGGGAGAGTTTTAGAGAAGCATATAAGAGAAAGTTCACACCGTTGAACACATCCAGAGCTCAGATATTGAAGGAGGTGATGTCTACTGAAATGCGAAATATTCCTAGGCCGCCACCAATTCGGTCTAGTTATGCACAAACAGATAAGACGAAGTGGTGAGAGTTCCATCGAGGGTACGGACATCTTATGTAACAGCCCGTGTTAACCCGGATTGTTAACACACTATCGTATTAAGCCATGCTTAATTAAAATGCAGAATAACTTTTTCTTTAATTCAATTATGACGTCATTAACTTAACCAACTTGATTACTTAATCATTTTCATAAAAATACTGCCTGTATGTAAATTGCAAGACATCTAACTGAATACCTCGTACATAAATATAATGTGTGTATCTAGAACCGCAGGACTACACATGCAGCCTGGGTCAAAATCCTGATACATTAATTACAACATTAAAAATAAAAGGACAATAGCACAATCATGTGGCATGGACAAACCCCATGCTCACCAAATAAGGCAACAATGCCCAACAAATAGTCTCAACATAATCAGCATAATAAAAGCGGAAAACATAACAGCAAATCCAGCAAGACAGCATATCACAATATCAGCTCAACTCTGGCCTCCTGCCACCTGAGCCCTCAACGTTACCTGATCCTGAAATAAGCGTTCCCCAAACGTGGGGTGAGATCTCTAACAAGAAATCTCAGTAAGACAAGGGGTCCTCAAGGAGTATCCACCCCAAGCTCACTTACATGTGTAATATAAGTTCTAAAAACAGTATAAGTTCTAAAATCATGCGATGCAGCAATTATTCATGTCATGTGTGCTTTCAAATCTACTGGCCAGAGAAATGTAGGAATACGTCTATGCCTACATGAGTACATGGATACTACCTGCACCTCACCCACATGCTTCTCCATCTTGTATGTACTACATACTCAGGATTGCCGTCTAGGTGGACACCACATGCATATCATAATAGCTCATTACATATAAACAGCTCAACAGCATTTCCAAAATAATCAAAGCATGTAACACAGCATGCATAAACCCATCCCCATGGGACATGGTGGAACATCAAAATGGCTAAACCGAGGACACGAAAGCTTACCTTGCAAGCTAGCTATCCAAGCCAAGAGTCCAACCCCTCTCAAGTCCAAACACAGCAGTATCACAATCTGATATGGACCAATAATATATCATTAATTTATGCAACACAAGCATACCACTTAAAGACTACGCCTTTCTTTTACGTTTTACGTCTCAAGGCTTCCAACAAAGCCATAAGCCCTTAATCATGTGATTCTGACTTAGTTTATTAATTACAGAAGTTCAACTTCCTTAATCTAGGGTCCACAAACCCCCAATAGCTTACTGTTCACACAGCACAGCTACCTGCGAAATCCCAGGATATCCGGATATCTCATTGGAAATATCAGGATATCCCGTATCAGGATATCTCATTGGAAATATCAGGATATCCCATATCAGGATATCTCACTCGAAATATCAGGATATCCAATATCCGGATATCTCCCTCAGAATATCAGGATATCCCATATCCGGATATCTCACTCGAGATATCAGGATATCCCATATCCGGATATCTCACTCGAGATATCAGGATATCCCATATCCGGATATCTCACTCGAGATATCAGGATATCCAATATCCGGATATCTCACTCGAGATATCAGGATATCCAATATCCGGATATCTCACTCGAGATATCAGGATATCCAATATCCGGATATCTCACTCGAGATATCAGGATATCCAATATCCGGATATCTCACTCGAAATATCCGGATATTTCGCGACAGAATGCAGTTTCTGCATTTCGCGAAGATATCCTTCCAAGGTTCCATTTTTAACACTTCAACACGTTAAAGCATGCATCTTTGGTTCCTTTTAGGTTCATATTTCTTATACCCTCTTGTTTACTCATTAAACATGGCCAAGACATCAACTTTAAGCATCATAGACTCATGATCATAGTGAGGTAACTTACCAAAGTTCAAAACAGAGGCAAGTTGTGCTCTTGGAGCTCTCCCAAGGTTCCTCACACTCAGCCTAAGTAGGAGCACGAAAATGGCACTTCAAGGTGGGTTCTTGCACCACAAGAAGGCACTTTGAAGCTCACAATGACTACCACAAAGTAGCCATTACTAAAGCTTCAAACTCATGCTCACTAACTACCTCTCAACTCAGAATGATGGCCACAATGCAGCCCCAAGATTAACTCTCACCTTCACAAATGTCTAAACAAGCATGAAAGGTGATCACTTGGCAAAGGAAAGAAGAAGGAAGAAGAAGAGAAGAAGAAGAAGAAGAAGAGGAAGAAGAAGAAGAAGAAGAAAGGTGGCAGCAGCAGTCACGTAGGAAAAATGAGGCACCTAGGGTTTTGTGCCTTAGTGTGCCTATATATAGGCAAAGTCACTAATCGCGCAGTATTAGCCTTAATCGCAAAGTAAAAGATCTTGATCCCAAACTTCGGATTCTGGACCTACGCATTTTTCTAAGATTTGTCATATTTTTATTTTATTTTTCGGAGCACCTTTCCGGTACGCGCTTTTCCATAGCCAGTATCATTTCTGGCATCAGATTACGTCGTTTTGACTTGAAACTTGTTTTACAAGTCCTACATAATATTCTAGTAATTATCATGCGTTCGTTATAATTTTCCGGGATACTTTTCCGGTACGCATTTATACCGAGTAGCAGAACCGGTATCTGCGCTTTTCTTCCGAAAAGCGACTTTCAGCATTTTTACTCACTCAATATAATTATCTAAGCCCATTAATAATTATTAGGGTCAATTATGGAATTATTTCCTAATTATCATAATTAATTCGCTAATTACCTTAATTAGCGGTGCGGGTTCTTACATTCACCCCACCTTTTTAAGGATTTTGTCCTCAAAATCAGAAACATACCTGTCTCGAAAGTCGGGATACTGTCGGAGAAGCTCATCCTCTCGCTCCCAGGTACACTCCTCAGGAGTTCTTCCTGACCATTGTACTTTGACCATCGGAATGATCTTGCTCCTCAACTGCTTCTCGCCACGATCGAGGATCTTGAGTGGTCCGACGGGAGTCTTTAGGTTCTCCCGAACCTCCACATCATCCGGCTGCACCACGTGCGAAGGATCTGCTATGTACTTCCGAAGCTGAGACACGTGAAACACGTCGTGGATGTTGGCTAGGTTCGGAGGTAAGGCGAGTCGATAGGCAACTGGTCCTACTCTACCAAGGATCTGGTAGGGCCCTATGAATCGCGGGCTCAACTTCCTCACGCCGAGTGCCCGTCCAACACCGGTGACAGGTGAAAGTTTCACAAACACGTGCTCACCCTCACTGAACTCCAGTGGTCGATGCTTGACATCGTAGTAGCTCTTCTGGCGATTCTGCGCCTGCTTCAACTTTTCCCTGATCATTTGGATCTGTAGGGTAGTATCTTGGACAAAGTCCAAGCCGAAAAGTTCCTTATCTCCAACCTCAGACCAGCAGGTAGGAGTCCGACACCTCCGACCATACAGCGCCTCGTAGGGTGCCATGCCCAGACTAGCATGAAAACTGTTGTTGTAAGAAAATTCAACCAACGGAAGGTACCTATCCCATGCAGAACCCTGCTCCAACGTGCAAGCTCTCAACATGTCCTCCAATGTCTGGATGGTCCGCTCAGTCTGTCCGTCAGTCTGAGGGTGATAGGCGGTACTCAATCTCAACTGCGTACCAAAAGCCTCCTGCAGCGCCTCCCAGAACCGAGATGTGAACTTCGGGTCCCTATCACTGATGATACTCTCGGGCACCCCGTGAAGCCTCACAATCTCGCGGACATATAGCTTGGCCAACTGCTCTGTAGTGAAACTCACCTTCACTGGAAGAAAATGGGCAGACTTGGTCAATCTGTCCACAATGACCCAGATAGAGTCACAACCAGCCTGAGTTTTAGGCAATCCCACCACGAAGTCCATGGAAATACTCTCCCACTTCCACTGTGGAATCTCCAGAGGTTGAAGTTTACCAGACGGTTTCTGGTGCTCGATCTTCACCTTCTGACAAATCAGACACTTGGACACGTAGACCGCTATGTCCTTCTTCATGCCCGGCCACCAAAAATTCCTTTTTAAGTCCTGGTACATTTTTGTGGCACCAGGGTGGATAGTGAACCGGCCTTTATGAGCCTCTGCCATAACCTCCTCAGTCAGTGGCCCTCGAGGAATAACAATCCTCTTCTGGAACAGCAATAAACCATCATCATTCCAAGACACACCGTCCTGGTTCTTCACGTAATCAAGGCATTCTCTTTGCACTTGCGCCTCTTTGATCTTTTCCATCAGCTCATTGATCACTTCTGCTGTTTCCATTTCGAGCAGTGCGCCTCCAAACAAGGAGTTCACTCTCAAGTCTCTGAACTTCTCGATCATCTCGTAGTCGTTCATCATTAAGCTGGATAAGCTCACGGATTTCCGACTCAAAGCATCAGCTACCACATTGGCCTTGCCAGGATGGTACCTCAACTCGAAGTCGTAGTCCTTCAAGAACTCCATCCATCTTCGCTGTCTCATGTTCAACTCCTTCTGGTCAAACAGATACTTCAGGCTCTTGTGATCACTGAATACAGCAAACTTCATGCCAAACAGGTAATGCCTTCAAATCTTGAAAGCAAAAACGATGGCTGCCAACTCCAAATCGTGAGTCGGGTAGTTCTCCTCATGAGGTTTTAACTGTCTTGAAGCGTAAGCAACCGCTTTCCCTTTCTGCATCAGCACACAGCCAAGTCCTTTACCAGAGGCATCGCAGTATAATTCGAATTGCTCCGCAGGATCAGGAAGGACTAACGCAGGAGCAGTAGTCAGTCTCTCCTTCAACTCCTGGAAACACTCCTCACACTCATGTGTCCACACACGAATGGAGTCTCCTTTCGGGTAAGGCGAGTCATCGGTAGCACCATCTTGGAGAATCCCTCGATGAACCTCCGATAGTAGCCTGCCAAACCCAAGAAGCTTCTCACTTCTGTAACCGTCTTGGGCCTCTCCCAATCCATCACGGCCTCAATCTTGTTAGGATCAACTGCAACTCCATTAGCAGAAATCACATGACCCAGAAATTTCACCGCCTTGAGCCAGAACTCACATTTCGACGGCTTAGCATAAAGCTTTTTCTCTTTTAGCACTTGCAACACAATCTTCAAGTGCTCGGTATGCTCCTCCTCCGTCTTGGAGTAGATCAAGATGTCGTCAATGAAGACGATCACAAACTGATCCAGGTACGGCTGGAAAATTCTGTTCATGTAGTCCATAAACACTGCGGGTGCATTGGTGAGTCCAAACGGGATCACCAAGTACTCGTAGTGCCCGTACCTCGAGCGAAATGCTGTCTTTGGGACATCCTCCGGCTTTACCCGTATCTGATGATAACCGGACCGAAGATCAATCTTGGAATACACACAAGCACCCCTGAGCTGATCCAGCAAATCATCAATGCGTGGAAGAGGGTACTTGTTTTTGATTGTCACCTTGTTCAACTGTCTGTAGTCGGTGCACAACCGCATGGTCCCATCTTTCTTTTTCACAAATATGACCGGTGCTCCCCAGGGAGACACACTCGGCCGAATAAAATCTTTTGCTGAAAGCTCCTCGATATGCTTCTTCAGCTCCGCCAACTCTGGTGGCGACATCCGGTATGGAGCCAACGAGATAGGCCCCACACCAGGCAATAAGTCGATGGAGAACTCTATCTCCCTCTGTGGTGGAAACTCAGGAATCTCCTCAGGAAACACCTCGAGGAACTCCTTCACCACAGGAATGCCAGTGAGATCCTCCTGTGTCCCACTCACCAAACCTCCCAACATGACATAGCCAAATGCCCCTGCTCTCAAGGCCCTCCTCGCCTGCAGGACTGAAATAAACGGTGAGGAACTGGCTGTGGACCCACCCGGAGACATCACCACTTTCTTGGCACAACAGTCAATCATTGCACAGTTTCTGGACAACCAATCCATGCCCAGAATAATTTGAAGGTTGGCCATCGGTAATCCTATCAGATCTACCAAGAAGTCACGGCCATCCCACTGAAACGCTACATCGCGATGAACAGTGGAGGTCAAACATTTTTCTCCGGTGGCGGTGGTAACCCGCATCGGTGGAGAAAGCACATCACTGGGCAACTCAAGCCCCACAGCAATAGGGGTAGCAACAAAAGAGTGCGTTGCCCCGGAATCAAATAAAACATCAATAGCTGATCCACCAATGGTAACAGTACCTCTGACCAGGTTCGGAGCTCTGTCCGACTGCTGACGATCAAGTGTGTAGACTCGTCCGGTGGTAGGTGGCACGGCTGGTGCCCCAGTAGGAACCATCTGCAATGGCACAGCCTGCACTGCAGCAACTCTCGCCGTCGGGCAATCTCTCGAGTAGTGGCCCTCCTTGCCACACTGGAAGCAAATCAGCTGACCGGTAGAGCACGGCCCAAAATGTGACTTCCCGCATCCCGAACATCTGGGAGCAGGAGGTCTAGCGGTGTTCCCCGAAGCAGCAGTCTTCCTGAACTGATTTGGCGCTTGCTTAGCCGCCAACGGTGGTTTACCCTTGCCCTTGTTGGCAAATTTCTTGTTCTTCCAGGGAGTAGAACCACCAGCGCTCTGTGGCACCTCAACCTTGGCCCTCTTGGCCTGACTCGCCCGGCAGTAGTCCTCGATGTCGCGGCACTGCTGCACCAACGCTCCGAAGTCTCTCGAAGCAGAACCGGCGAGATGTCCAGCAATATCCTCATTAAGTCCCCTCCGGAACTTGGCCGCCAAGAATGTAGGAGTAGGCCTCGCCATGCGGAAATGAGAGAACTTGACCAGCTCATTAAACTTGGCCAAGTACTCGTCGACAGACAACGAGCCCTGCACCAACCGGTCAAACTCCCCCTGTTTCCTCTCCTGTGAGTCATAAGGGAAGTACTGACCCAAGAAGCTCTCCTCGAAGAATGGCCACGTCATCACATGACCCTGCATCTCGTAGACCTGAGAAAGGTTGGTCCACCACTCATGGGCCTCACCCTCCAGCATATAAGTGGCGAACAACAGCTTCTGCGGATCTGTGCACTGCATGATCCGGAAAATCTTGTCCAACGCCTGTAGCCATCTGGCAGCAGCAATGGGATCATACGATCCGTCGAAGGTAGGTGGCTTATGCTTGCGGAAAGCATTCAGCCGGCGATCGATCTCGTCACGATCCTCAGCAAGTACGGGGATAGTCTGCATAGCCCCCGTCAAATGACTACCCTCACCCATCTGGCTCTGGGTGTCCTCCTGTTGACTAGGCGGAGGTGGAGGCGGTGGCGGCGGTGGAGGTGGTGGAGGACCCTGGCCCGCAGCAGGACCAGCCCTCAACTCCTCCAACATGACCCTCATCATCGTCATGTTGGCCATCCGGTTCTCCTCCAGAACCTCTGCCGTGGTTTGCCGGTTCGCGTCTCTAATTGCGTCCAGCATTGCCCGGTTCGCCAGCCTCGTGGCTTCCTGGTCGGCTAGTCGGGCCGCCTGCATCTCAGCCAATGCAGCCAGGACAGGATCCGATTGATCCTCACTAGTACTCGTGTTCCTCCTCGATGGCACCATGACTCTGCACAAGTTACACAAAGAATGAGTTGATCATGCCCACGCCATGTGGTCACATATGCATTATCATAACGCACACCAGTCAGAGTGAACACAAAGTAGACACGCAATGACACATCCTAAGTTATTGCAATACATACAGGCTTTTCCCTAGAAAGTGCTCTGATACCATAAAATGTAACAGCCCGTGTTAACCCGGATTGTTAACACACTATCGTATTAAGCCACGCTTAATTAAAATGCGGAATAACTTTTTCTTTAATTCAATTATGACGTCATTAACTTAACCAACTTGATTACTTAATCATTTTCATAAAAATACTGCCTGTATGTAAATTGCAAGACATCTAACTGAATACCTCGTACATAAATATAATGTGTGTATCTAGAACCGCAGGACTACACATGCAGCCTGGGTCAAAATCCTGATACATTAATTACAACATTAAAAATAAAAGGACAATAGCACAATCATGTGGCATGGACAAACCCCATGCTCACCAAATAAGGCAACAATGCCCAACAAATAGTCTCAACATAATCAGCATAATAAAAGCGGAAAACATAACAGCAAATCCAGCAAGACAGCATATCACAATATCAGCTCAACTCTGGCCTCCTGCCACCTGAGCCCTCAACGTTACCTGATCCTGAAATAAGCGTTCCCCAAACGTGGGGTGAGATCTCTAACAAGAAATCTCAGTAAGACAAGGGGTCCTCAAGGAGTCTCCACCCCAAGCTCACTTACATGTGTAATATAAGTTCTAAAAACAGTATAAGTTCTAAAATCATGCGATGCAGCAATTATTCATGTCATGTGTGCTTTCAAATCTACTGGCCAGAGAAATGTAGGAATACGTCTATGCCTACATGAGTACATGGATACTACCTGCACCTCACCCACATGCTTCTCCATCTTGTATGTACTACATACTCAGGATTGCCGTCTAGGTGGACACCACATGCATATCATAATAGCTCATTACATATAAACAGCTCAACAGCATTTCCAAAATAATCAAAGCATGTAACACAGCATGCATAAACCCATCCCCATGGGACATGGTGGAACATCAAAATGGCTAAACCGAGGACACGAAAGCTTACCTTGCAAGCTAGCTATCCAAGCCAAGAGTCCAACCCCTCTCAAGTCCAAACACAGCAGTATCACAATCTGATATGGACCAATAATATATCATTAATTTATGCAACACAAGCATACCACTTAAAGACTACGCCTTTCTTTTACGTTTTACGTCTCAAGGCTTCCAACAAAGCCATAAGCCCTTAATCATGTGATTCTGACTTAGTTTATTAATTACAGAAGTTCAACTTCCTTAATCTAGGGTCCACAAACCCCCAATAGCTTACTGTTCACACAGCACAGCTACCTGCGAAATCCCAGGATATCCGGATATCTCATTGGAAATATCAGGATATCCCGTATCAGGATATCTCATTGGAAATATCAGGATATCCCATATCAGGATATCTCACTCGAAATATCAGGATATCCAATATCCGGATATCTCCCTCAGAATATCAGGATATCCCATATCCGGATATCTCACTCGAGATATCAGGATATCCCATATCCGGATATCTCACTCGAGATATCAGGATATCCAATATCCGGATATCTCACTCGAGATATCAGGATATCCAATATCCGGATATCTCACTCGAGATATCAGGATATCCAATATCCGGATATCTCACTCGAAATATCCGGATATTTCGCGACAGAATGCAGTTTCTGCATTTCGCGAAGATATCCTTCCAAGGTTCCATTTATAACACTTCAACACGTTAAAGCATGCATCTTTGGTTCCTTTTAGGTTCATATTTCTTATACCCTCTTGTTTACTCATTAAACATGGCCAAGACATCAACTTTAAGCATCATAGACTCATGATCATAGTGAGGTAACTTACCAAAGTTCAAAACAGAGGCAAGTTGTGCTCTTGGAGCTCTCCCAAGGTTCCTCACACTCAGCCTAAGTAGGAGCACGAAAATGGCACTTCAAGGTGGGTTCTTGCACCACAAGAAGGCACTTTGAAGCTCACAATGACTACCACAAAGTAGCCATTACTAAAGCTTCAAACTCATGCTCACTAACTACCTCTCAACTCAGAATGATGGCCACAATGCAGCCCCAAGATTAACTCTCACCTTCACAAATGTCTAAACAAGCATGAAAGGTGATCACTTGGCAAAGGAAAGAAGAAGGAAGAAGAAGAGAAGAAGAAGAAGAAGAAGAGGAAGAAGAAGAAGAAGAAGAAAGGTGGCAGCAGCAGTCACGTAGGAAAAATGAGGCACCTAGGGTTTTGTGCCTTAGTGTGCCTATATATAGGCAAAGTCACTAATCGCGCAGTATTAGCCTTAATCGCAAAGTAAAAGATCTTGATCCCAAACTTCGGATTCTGGACCTACGCATTTTTCTAAGATTTGTCATATTTTTATTTTATTTTTCGGAGCACCTTTCCGGTACGCGCTTTTCCATAGCCAGTATCATTTCTGGCATCAGATTACGTCGTTTTGACTTGAAACTTGTTTTACAAGTCCTACATAATATTCTAGTAATTATCATGCGTTCGTTATAATTTTCCGGGATACTTTTCCGGTACGCATTTATACCGAGTAGCAGAACCGGTATCTGCGCTTTTCTTCCGAAAAGCGACTTTCAGCATTTTTACTCACTCAATATAATTATCTAAGCCCATTAATAATTATTAGGGTCAATTATGGAATTATTTCCTAATTATCATAATTAATTCGCTAATTACCTTAATTAGCGGTGCGGGTTCTTACATCTTACAAATGAATGCTTTAATTTGATGAATGTTATTGAAAGGTTGATCATTGAAGGGAAGTTACAAAAATATGTGAGAAGAGGAGATGGAGAAGGTTGTAAGGAAGATAAGGATAGAAGAAGGGAGCGTAGTCGTCGCCCGTCGGAAGGAAGGGATAGAGGGGCTAATGAAAATCAGAAAGTGCAAGCGTCTCCAAATCAGATTCCTATGGGACACATTTGTACCATAGCCGGAGGTCGGACTAGAGGAGGAGAATCAAGTAATGCTCGGAAAAAGCATTTAAAGATGTGTATGGCCATTTCAGATAGGTCGCTTTAAGGAAGAAAGAAGGAAGATGGGTAAACAGATTATTTTTGAGGATCTGGATGATGAAGTCCTGGATCCGAAGAATGATGATCCTTTAGTGATCTCAGGACTTTTAGCAAATTACCAGCTAGACAGAATGCTGGTTGATCCGGGGAGCTCGGTGGATATTATCTTTTGCGATGCATTTAGAAGGATGGATTGAGACTGTGATCAGTTAGAACCATGTGGAGCCGAATTGTTAGCATTCACAGGGGATAAGATAAAGCCATTAGGATACATTCCATTGAGGTTAACTTTGGGGACGACACCCACACATAAAACAGTTACGTTGTCATTTGCAGTAGTAGATTTGAGCTCAACTTATAACATTATTTTGGGAAGACCTTTTATGAAGAAGTTCAAGATCTTTTTGTCGATAGACCAATTAGATATGAAGTTTGTAGCCAAGGATAACAAGGTCACCACGATAAGGGCGGATCAAGAGTTTGCTCGGAGTTGTTACAACATGAGTTTACGAATGGGACAAGAGCAGAAGCAGGCAAATAAGTTTGGGGAAGAAAGAGATAATAAGAAGAAGGATATAACACCTCAAATAATTAAATGTGTATTTTAATATTATAATGAGAAATTACAAAGGATGGATTAGTGAAAATCCAAGAATTATGGCCAAAAAGGGCAAAAAGGGCAAAATAGTAATTGACCAGCCGTGTATTCTGAGGCAAAAATACTGAGTTAGAGATTTCATATGACAAAAGTAATACTGGAAATGGAATCAGGGCGGAAAATTGAGTGAATAGGCAAATTTGGGAAAAATTGATGAATAGTGATTTTTAAGTGTTAAATACTGTGGTGTGAGTGTACCGATAGGTGTGAAATTTTTATCAATATTTTGGAGAAATAAAAATATGTCATGGACTGGAAAAACATGTAGATTAAGAATTTATGATCGGAAATTTTATCGGGATTAAAGTTAGATCGCGTGTGGGACCCGTGTGACCGAAGTCACTTGGCCTCCCACCCTTTTCTCCTTCTCTTTCCTTCCTTTTTCTTTCTGCTTTCGTGCGCCCCTGCAAGTGTGAGCCAAAAACACCATTTCTTCTCCATTTTGCCATTTCTTCATTTCTTCACCAAATCGCTTGATTTCGGTGTTGAAATCTATTGTAAACAACCTTCTAGATCCATTGGTAACACTTAGAAGCCTTGAATCCATCTCTTGGCTGCATTTTTTGGCCAAAAACAGATCCGACCCATAGTGTTCTTGGAGTTTCTTGGAGCTTTTGCTCTTCCTTTGGCTTAGTGGAGCCTTGGTGGTGAGCATACACTTGATTGTGAGTATATTTGTGGTATTTTTGTGGTTGATTTTGTAGATCTAGGAATTTATGCTCTAAACCTTTAATTTTAGATGTGTGATGATAGAGAGCCCAAATGGAAAAACGCTATTAGATGAAAAGGCCTTAGAATCATGCTTGTAAGCTAGAAATGCTATGATAATTTTTGGTGAAAAAGTTAGGTTTTTAACTTAGGAAAATTTGAGGAATTTTCATGAAAATTGAGGTTTGGTGTAATTTGGATTTGATGATTGTTGTAGGGTGCCTCACACGGACGGGATTGTGAAAAGTTGATTTGGAGCATACGTTTGGAACGGTTTTGCTCGTATTGAGGTAAACCCTTGGAACTTGGGTTTAATCCCTAGTGTGCTCCACCACACCTAGTGGAAGGTTGTGGTTGGATTATGTGGTTATGACATGGTGTGATTGTGTGCTTGTATGCATATTGCTTGGATTGTATGAAAATTGTTTGGTCACGGGCCAGTTGACGTGTGTTGGGTTTGGACATCCGCTGGATCATTTCGATGGCGAAGTGCCAGTTGGGTATGCCATGGGGTCGACTCATGGGAGCGACACCAGGATGAGCCAAACGTGGGACATCCGCCGGATAGGTCTCTTGAGGAGTTCCGGTTGGGTTGGCCATGGAGTTTTCTCAACCATGGGAGAAGCTCTAGGATTGTCTCGGGAGTTATATGATGGAGTCCTTGAACATGAATCCATGCGTGGATGTTCTTGGGTTGTCTCCAGTTGGTTGGTGATATTGTATTGCTTGCATATTATATGATGTCATATTTATACATTTGAGTGAGCCATGGAGTGGAGAGAGCCTCTAGCTCCATTGGTTTACTGAGATATATCCGTATATCTCACCCCGTGTTTGGGGGACCACATTTCAGGTCACTATGAGCCGGGAGGAGCTTCGGGCAAGAAGCCCGCTTAGTGGACAGTGGATTTGCATGCGGTGCATTGGGATTGCATGCCATTTTGGAGGAGGACTATGGATTGCACATAGCATGACATTAGTACTTTGAGACTTAGGTCATGAACATATTGCATGATGTTATTTCCATGCTTTTGGTAGTGTTCATGATTGTGTACTAAGTCTTGTTTATTGTTTATTGTTTATTATTCATGCCATGGATAATTGTATATTTGAGTGAGCATGGGACTTGTCCATTGCCACATTCATAGCCTTTGAAGTCTTGATGATTATGTTGTAAAAATGGTCCATATTTGTATGTAAATGGCCATTACATTGAGGACTTTGTAAATGATGTTTGATTTAAGGAAAATACATGATGGAAGGGCCTAGAGCCTACATTTGGATGTGTTTAAGTGTTGTGTAGAGTACTAAGGTGTTTGGGATGGATTACACAACCTTTCTTGGGCTTAAAATGCTGTAATCTGTCACTTTTGCTGCATAGTAATCGATTACCCAAGCATGGTAATCGATTACCATGCAACAGGGGACGAAATTTGGCTACTGTCTTCACTGGTAATCGATTACTGAGGCTTGGTAATCGATTACCATGTGAGGTAATCGATTACCCAAAGTTGGTAATCGATTACCAGAACAGAGGAGGTCAAAATTTGGGCTACTGCCTCATTTTTGACAGGTGGTAATCGATTACCACCCACTGGTAATCGATTACCACAGTGTAATTTTCGAAAATTCAGGTTTTTCTAGACTAAAAGAAAGGGGCTTAACTTGGCAGGTAGAACTCCAAATGATACGTGGTTTGAAACCACGCGTAGATAACGTAAAGGACTACAACTTTATAAAATGTGAGAGTAAGATGGTGAGTTTAAATGGATTGAAATGAAAGAAAGACTAGTGATGTTAGTTAAATGTATGATTCCGCGAATTGCATTTACAATTATAGTGTTGTTTTAATTGATTACGGAAAAGTTATTGATGTAAGAAAAGGAATATAATAAAAGAAAAAAAAAAGTTGCCCGTAATCTAATTAATCCAATTACTGTGATTGTAACTGCGCTTAATATCATAATCAATGTTAACAATACCGGTGTACAACAGGCTGTTACAAAGGAGATCCGAGAAGAAAAGGAAGTACAGAAAGAAGAGCGAGTAATGGTGGTGGGATTAGATCCTCGAGGTGATGACATAAAGGAAAGGCCAGAACCAGTCGGCACAATGGAGGAAGTCCAGCTGGAAGATTCTAGCGAACAATTTACTAGAGTGGGAACCGAGTTAGAACCAGATATGGTGGCGAGTTTAAAAAGATTATTGAAAGACAATGCAGATTTTTTTGCGTGGAGACCATCTAACATGCCCGGAATGGACCCGACTGTGTTTTGTCATCGGTTGGCGATAATGCCGGGGGCCAAGCCGGTTATTCAAAAGAAAAGGAAGTTTTGCTTAGAAAGGAAAAGGGCGATAGAGGAGAAGACATGCGAGTTGTTAGAAGCAAGGTTTATTAGAGAAATAGAGTATGCAACATGGTTAGCTAACCCGGTGTTGATTAAAAAGGCAGATGGGAGATGGAGGATGTGCACAGACTATACCGACTTGAATAAAGTTTGTCCTAAAGACCCATTTCCATTACCAAGCATTGATCAGCTAGTAGATAAGGCATATGGGTATAAGGTGTTGTCATTTATGGATGCATATTCCGGGTATAATCAGATATCTTTATGGAGGGAAGATCAAGAGAAAATGACGTTTATCAAGGAGAATGCAGTGTATTGTTATAACGTGATGCCATTTGGGTTGAAGAATGCAGGAGCAACTTATATGAGGATGATGAATAAAGTATTCAAAGATCAAATAGGAAGAATGATGGAGGTATATATAGATGACATGATTGTAAAGTCAGAAGACGCTGAGAAGCACTTAGCAGACTTGCAAGAAGTGTTTGAACAAATCTGGAAGCATAATATGCATTTAAATCCGGGTAAGTGTGCTTTTGGAGTTCTGGCGGGCAAGTTTTTAGGTTTTTTGTTAATAGAGAGGGAGATTGAAGCCAATCCAGATAAATGTAGAGCAGTAATAGAGATGAAGAGCCCAGAGAATATTAGAGATGTGCAAAAGTTAAACGAGTAACGGCATTGTCTAGATTTTTGTCAAAATCTGCACAGGTCTCATTGCCATTGTTCTAGTTGCTTAAAAAAGGGTGTGATTTTGCATGGTCAGAGGAGTGCGAAACGGCTTTCCAGCATTTCAAAAGTAGTTTAGCATCACCACCAATTCTTAGCAAGCCGGAACCAGGTGAGCTTTTGTATTTATACTTATCAGTTTAGCAGGAAGCGGTAAGCTCGGTGCTTATCCGAGAAGAAAGTGATGGTAGTCAAAAACCAGTCTACTTCATAAGTAAAGTGTTACAAGGAGCAGAGGTGAGGTACCAGTATGTGGAGAAGGTGGCTTTTGCTTTATTAGTAACGGTGAGGAATGCTTCGTTAGTATTTTCAGTGCCATCAGATAATAGTCAGAACGAATCAACCCATTAAGCAAATGTTGCATAAGCCAGATCTCGCTGGACGGATGGTGACTTGGTCGATGCAGTTGTTTGAGTTCGGCATTAATTTTGATGCACGGAAGGCAATTAAAGCACAAGCTTAGGCAGATTTTGTGGTAGAAATGACTCATCCTGGTAGCGACTTGGGAGATAAGTGGTGGAAGTTGTTTGTAGATGGTTCATCCAATAGGCGAGGTAGTGGGGTAGGAATTATTGTGGAAAACCCAGAAGGAGTGGCTGTAGAGCATTCGTTGTCGTTGGAATTTCCCACGAGCAACAATCAGGCGGAATATGAGGCAATGATTGCCGAGTTGACTTTGGCTAGGGAGCTCGGAGCGGAATGTTTATTGGTATATAGTGATTCTCAGTTAGCAACATCACAAATAAGTGGTGTGTATCAAGCCAGAGGGGAGATTATGATCAAATACTTGGCAAGAGTGCAAGAGTTGATAAAACAGTTTAAAGAGGTCCGGATAGAACACATTCGGAGGAATGATAATGTACGAGCATATGTTTTGTCCAAATTAGCAAGTACTAAAACGACTGGAAGTTTGAGGATAATTATACAGCAAAGTGCGAAGGCTCCGAGTATAGTGTGGATGGTGCAAGAGGTAGATTGGAGGAGTCCAATTCAAGACTTTTTAGAAAAAGGAGAATAACCTGGAGATCCAAAGGAGGCAGTTAAATTGAGAAGGAGAGCGGCATGGTATGTGATAATAGAGGGGCAGTTGTACAGAAGGGGGTTTAAGTCGCCATTATTGAAGTGTTTAGCAGCGCCGAATACTGAGTATGTATTAGAAGAAATACATGAAGGTATTAATGGGCATCATCTTGGCGGGAAGTCATTAGCAAGAAAGGCTATACGAGCAGGATATTTTTGGCCAACAATGGGAAAAGATGCGAAAAAACATGTGCAAAGGTGTGAGAAGTGTCAAAAGTTTTCTAGCATTCATCAGGCCCCACCAGAGGGGCTATTTACTATTTCATCTCCTTGGCCATTTTATAAATGGGGAATGGATCTGGTGGGCCCGTTTCCCAAAGCCGCTGGAGGTGTTAACCATTTAATAGTGGCTGCCGATTATTTTACGAAATAGATAGAAGCTGAACCTCTTACAACAATTACTTCTCGGAAGGTGCATAAGTTTTTTATTAGCAAAATTGTTTGCAGATTTGGTATTCCAGCGGTAGTCATCAGAGATAATGGAACTCAATTCATGGACAACAAGTTTAGGCAAATGGTGGCCGAGTTGGGAGTGAAGCATAAGTTCTCTACAGTAGAACATCCACAAACTAACGGGCAAGTAGAATCTGCAAATAAGATACTGACAAACGGATTGAAAAGAAGAGTGGAGAATTGTAAAGGTAGCTGGGTAGAAGAACTGGATAATGTGTTATTGGGATACAGAAATTCAGTGCAATCTAGTATTCAAGAAACTTTGTTCAAGATGACTTACGGGTTTGATGCAATGCTTCCCGTAGAAGTCGGAGAACCATCGTGGAGGAGAAGGATGTTGTCGGAAAAAGGAGAAGAAGAGAATAATGAAATGATGAAAATTGATTTGCAGTTATTGGAGGAAGAGGGAGAGAAATCGTCATTGTGGAAATGGCCTCTAAACAGCGAGCAGCTACTCGGTATAATAGGACGGTGCTCAAAAGAACATTTCAAGTTGGAGATTTGGTGCTCAGGCGGGTAGACGTAGAGGATAAGAATGCAAGAGATGGAAAGATGGCAGTTAACTGGGAGGGTCCCTACCGGGTAGTAGTTACCACCCAGACAGGAGCGTATCAGATAGTGCATTTGGACGAGAAACCAATTCCACGATATTGGAATGCGGCCAAATTGAAAAAGTATTTCAGTTGAAGAATTTGGGATTTACAAAGAATGCAAGTCAGATGGCATGTCATTAATTTATTTTAAGTACAGTTTAAGTAGGTTTCACAGTGGTATGGTAATATGTTATTTAGGAAGATTAAGTCTTGCAGTATTTAGTAGAATATATTTGAATTTGTGTGTGTGATGTTATTTTAATTCAATAAAGCCAGTTCGACAATGATTGTGTAAGCAAGAAACAAAGTCCCTTGCCGCCTTCACTGGCTTCTTGGGCACCTATTCAATTCCTACTCGGAAGCGGGAAAACAAAGTCCCTCACCGCCTTCGGAGGCCTCTTGGGCACCCGTTCAATTCCTACTCGGAAGCGGGAAAACAAAGTCCCTCGCCGCCTTCGGAGGCCTCTTGGGCACCCGTTCAATTCCTACTCGGAAGCGGGAAAACAAAGTCCCTTGCCGCCTTCACAGGCCTCTTTGGCACCTGATGTGCCTCTGGCAAGTGTGATTTTTCTGTGTTAAAATTGACAAGAATTGAGTCATAAGAGAGCAATTTAAATACATATTTGCTAATTATGTTGATTCTTTGTATGTCAATAATATTCACCTTTTAGTTGTATTTTTACAGGAAAAAGAAGTGAGAATTATAAAAGCCTGTTAATGCAATTCTACACGGGTGCAGTACATTACAAGTCCCAGAAACATGGCGTGGACCGGCACCACACTGGTGCAAACTCGCGCCAGTTTACGAACTTTGCAGCGAAGGCACCAAAGTAGCGCTAAGTAGCCCCAAAGTGGCGCTACCTAGCGCCACAACCAAAATGGAATTTGTGCAGATTCATGGCGCTAATTGCCGCCCAAAGTGAAGAAGAATGGCGCCAATAAGCGCCCCAAATAAGGAGGAATGGCGCCACTATGGCGCCATTTTACGAATATGCAGTACCGGTTTTTGCAATCAGGCAGTGGCGTGGCGCAAACTTACGCCAACCCGGCGCCAAGAGTCGCCGGTTTGCGGGACGGATCTACCGTGTTTCTGAGGGGCACTTTTGGAAAGAAAATAAAACATTATAAAAGGACCTTTTATGCGATTAGGTCAGGGGGATATTCAGAGACACAGACAGAAATTGGAAGAGGCAGATCTGGAGAGGCAGGGAGGAGAGGAGCTCTGTGGCGTTCTTCGTTCTTCATCTCCTTCCTAGTATTTTCTTTATCTTTTATTTAGTTTATGTTAAATTTTAAATCAGCAATCTTGATGTTGATTGGCTAGATCTTTTTATTATAGTCAGGGTCACGATCCATATGAGAACCCTTGATACGAAGGATTGATTTGTGGTTCTTGATTTATATAATTATCTTTATCTTTATTTTGTGTGAATTTGATATTCCCTTTGTTAGAATTGATCGATCTGATAGTTGGGGATATTCTGAGGATCAAAACCCTAGATAGGAATATTGGAGTTTTGATCTAGAAAGGGGGTAAGATAACGATCTGTATGCGTGCTAGGAATAGACGTGTATATGATTGCAGATGCTTAAATTATCGTGCCTATTGCTTGATCCCATGAGAAACATTGCAAGGAATTGGGGTTCCTCATGAGATTAAAGGGTTAACCTGCAAGGAATTGAGGGTTAACTATTAAATCTTTTTAGATGATAATTTATCTGAGTGATTAAATAGATAATTATTGTAAATCAATCCGGGGTAAAAAGCGGGGATCATTTGGTGAATGAATCCTGGCGACAATGCTTTTCTCATCTTCTTTACAAATCAATTTTCATTTTTATTTTTATATATTAAAACAAAAATAAGTCTTTTATTTTCAGAATTCATTTTCCATCAAATTGACAATATTTGTCAAAACCCTATTTGAAATCTTCCATTCTTTAAGAAAAAGTTTAATTGATATTAGATCCTAATCCTTGTGGAGATGAACTTTATTTATCACTTTATTACTTGTGTGATCGGTATACTTGCCGGAGAGCATCAGCACCCGTTCAATTCCTACTCGGAAGCGGGAAAACAAAGTCCTTTGCCGCCTTCATTGGCCTCTTAGGCATTCGTGCAATTCCTAATCGGAAGTGGGAAAACAAGTTATTTGGCGGGCTTATTACGCACTTGCGTAATTTTTACTTGGACGCAGGCAAGAAAATTTGGCCGCTTTTCATAAACATTAATTTCTTTTAAATATTGGGAGCACTGGTTTAGTTTATATTAAAAAAAGGCCGAGTAAAGATTGCAAATAGTGAAGTCGGGAAAAGGATAGGCAATTATAACTTTAATAATTCCGAAGACTAAAGTACATTGTTACATTACCAAATGTTAAAATAGACAAGAAAAGTAAAAAGGAGTACAAAACAAAGTGGCATCCCACCCCTTCAGATATCCTTGGTAACATTTTCAGCAGCAGTGTGAGCGGAAGTAGAAGTTGAAGTCACATAGTCGGAGCGATTGTCAGTTAGCACGGTTACAAGACCCCTTTCATCATGAGTGCACAGTCGGCCATTTTCCACAAAGTTGAAAGTCTCAATTTTTTCTAAGTTTGGTAAGGTAGATTCAGGGTGGAAAATTTTCACCTGGTCTACAACCCAACCACGAATTTGATGACCAAAAACAATGTATTTTGAATCCATGTCATCAGCAGCTTGTTGTAAAGTCGAGACATTTTTCTTTAAAGTGTCTACTTCTAGTTCCAGCTCGGCAACACGGAGATTAGAATCATGGAAGTTCTTCTTTAGGACTTGGTGCTCGCCAGTTAGCACTTGGTGGTCTTGTTTCAAAGAAGTATGTTCTTCATGCAGCTTTTTCATTGATTCTTCAGATTCTTTTAGTTTGAGTTGAGCCTCTTGAGCGACCAACCCGGCAGTTTTAGCATGTTTTATTAGGCGAGTTTGTTCCGTTTGAAAGTTGCCTTTTGAAAGTTGAAGTTCTTTCAGCTCACATAAGAGTTGTTGACGTTCAGCAAGAGCGAGGAGAGCCATTTCATAGTAATGGGCTTCTCACAGGGAATGATCTCGGATGTCAGTGAATTTGTTGATCAGTTGGTCTAAGGAGAATTTATCCCACTTCTCACGGAGCCCGGGAGCGAAACAGGTATTCAGTTTTTTCATGAAATGGGGCTCAGAAAGAGGAGCAGCAACACCAGAAGCAGGGGGTCAAAGACTTTTCACCTTCACCATCCGGGCTAGCTTCATTAATTCGTAGTCTTTTTGGGCGCTGAACTTCGCCGAAATCAAGTGGAGCTTCCAGGTCTGTTTCCATAGTGTTACTTGGTATAGAACCGGTAGCAGAAGTAGCTGGCATAGGAGACCGGGTAGGAGAAAAGATCTTCTCGCCAGAAGTGCCATGGCGCACAACTTTGTGACTGGAGATAGTAGAATATTCTTTTTGAGCAGCTTTCTATTTTTGGTGGGAAAAATGTAGGATCCATGCACTTGTCTGAGGAAGATGTACATCAGAAAATAGGTATAAGATCCAATAAAGAATATCCAAAGAAAAATCACCTAAGTACTTACTTAGTTTTTGGCAAATCCAATCAGCAGAATCTTTGTTAGTTAAGATAGACAGAGGATTGATAGAAGTGTTTTCTTTACATAACTCGGAGGCCAGCCTTTTGAACTAAGTATAAGTTTCTCGCTCTTCAGTACTCAAATTTTTTGAGTTAGTTAAGAATGTTTTGGCAGAAGTTGTGTAATGATGACGGTTCCAACTAAGAGGAAATAGAGGAATTCCGTCTTGACGTAAAAAAAAAGCAGAAGGAGGAGCAGGTTGGGAAGAAGAAGAAGAGGCAGAAGTTGTGGCAGAAAGGGCTTCGGGTATACAAATTTTGAAGTATTCTTCGTTGAAGTTTTTCCGGTTATCCTCGTAGATAGTACACCAACGCATCCCAGGGCGAGCTTTTAAAGAAACCCAGCTATGCCGAGTGCATTCTTTATCAGTAGCATTTCAGAACATGGCATATAGGCAGAAGAAGACTCGAAAAAGTAAGTGAATCCAAAAGATCGTCAGACTATCTCAAAAGCATGTAAGAAACACCAGCTGTTAGGGTGTAGTTGTGAAGGGGCGACTTCGAGATGGTTCAGGACATCCATTTGGAACTCGGTAAAGGGTAAAGTTATTTTGAGCTCGGAAAATAAGCATTTGTAGATAAAAAATAAGGAATTCTCACCTTGCCCAGAAGGCGAGCAGATGCGTTCTTCTCCTATAGGTGCAGAAACTCGGAAAGACGTGATAATGGAGTCATGACATAGTGGTATCGATTGCAAAGCAGTATGGAGGGAACTCGGCTGGTTTTCATAGGAAGAACGAAGTCCTGCTTCTTTGTTTACCCATTCTAAACCTTCTACAGTAGAAGGAAATGCGAAGCGAGAAAGGGGAAGTGAACGGTAGGGACGATTCCTCGGCATGGCTTGGACGGAAAGGTACCAATAAAATTTAGTTTAGAAGATATATTGTAAGTTGAAATAGTAGGTGTAGAGTGGGCTGGTTATGGTTGGATCCTTAATCCGTCCAGAACCTCATATGCCAGTAAATAAATGTTAAAGGAAAGAAAAGATACAGAAGTAAAAAAGTAGAAGATAAAGAATAAATGACAGGTTATATGCACGTTTAGTAGTATTACAGATATCAGTACAAGAACACTCTGTAAATATGCAAGAAACAAAAAGATAATGGAGAAATCAGAAGAACTTACTTGTATAGCGTAGTGGAGGTTGGAATGAAAGAAGGAGAGTCACAGCAAGAATGGCGTGAAGAGTACAGCAGCACCAAACAAGAAATGCAAGATAGCAAGATAGAAAGAGAGGAAAGAAGTAGAAGAAGGAGATGGTAATGATAGCTGAAATGGTTAAATAGGGCAAGAAAATGGCAAGGAAAAGGGGGAAAAGGTACATGGCTTTTCGAATTTCGAAAGTAATGATGAGGATAGGACGAATCGTTTCGCGTGCGCAGTCATTGAGATAAGAGAAAAAGGTACATGAGGCGCTTCGAATTTCGAAAACAATGATGGTGTCAGGACAACTCATATCAGGTGTCAAATTGTTTAAGAAATCGATGCCATCGGAGTATGACAAGTGGCGAATGTAATCTGGAAGGTCAAGAAGTCTTTAATGTGGTATGGATATAAGACAAAGTGAGATATGATAAGAAATAAATGAAGAGTTAATGTGTAAAAAGTCTTAAGTCTAATCTGACATGTTAGCCTTTGTAGGCCCTAAATTATAAGTCTAGTATGATTTATATTTAAAAAATAAAAACTTTGGCCTAGTCCTGTTAATCTATTTAAGCCTATCAAACATTTAATAATTAAAAAGTATCAAATTAATATTACTTTATTATTTAAAATTATTTTTAAAAGCCAACCAAGCAAATATAAAATAATATCAATAATTAAAAACATTCAATACTTATCTTTTTAAAAATAAATAATATGATATAGGTCGGCCTACTGATTTATAGGCCCGACATGTACTAAAAAACATGTGGTCTGCTTTCTAAATAGGATTTTTTTTAAAGTCTAGACATGTTCTATTCAACTATTTATAATTGGCAAAGTCTGACCTAATATGGCTAGACCATAGATCCCTGTAGGCCGGCCTAGCCCATTTACACTCATGTACCCCATATATAGATATATCATTGTGTATAAACTATAATTTTTTAAGATAAATCCAAACTATTTCTTTGTGTATAAACTATAATTTAAATGATTATATTATTGGATAGTATTGAAACTGTAAATATTCATTAAAAATACTTTTATTTTTAATTTATCTAAATATAATTGTTGTTCTACCACCAAGCACGTAGATCAACTAGTAAGAGTTCGTTTCAGCTTAATATGGTTTAGAGTTTGAATTCCTTTAATGCAATTATGTTAAGATTTGATAGAAAAAGTTTATATGGTTTAGAGTTTGAATTCCTTTAATGCAATTATGTTAAGATTTGATAGAAAAAGTTTTGTTGCCTATGTTATTCTACTAGGCTCGAGTAAGATAATTCCAAAAAAAAAAAAAAATTCTTGGTTGGAAAATGAGTTAAAACGACCTAGGAAGCACGGACACTTGTAAAAAATAGGAAGAGTCGGGTCCGACACGGTGTCGGACACGCGGTTGACTTTTTCCGACACGTTGACTATTCTGACACGCTAATTTGACCGTGTCCGACACGCCCCTTTGTTGATTGAAGGTCCAAAAAGTCGCGCCCCTAATCTATCAAAAAGTCTTGTATTGAGAGACAGATGGAAGGGAAAGTCGCGCCCCTTTGTTGATTGAAGGTCCAAAAAGGTGTTTTGATCTCATTTGAGGTTGGAAATCCACTCATTTGGGTGATTCTAGATAAGTCTATGTTAAGAAATCATAGTTTTCTTTGAGTTTTGAGAAAGATTTAATTTAGGTTTTCATTTTTAAAGTTTGGCTTGATTGAACATGTTAGAGCCTGATTGAGGCTTGGCTCATGTTGAGAAAAGTGTTTAGATGAGGATTTTAACGGTGAAAATGTATTCAAGAAAAATTAGAGATACCGTATTTTTGAATAGTGTCATATACGTGAATAGTGACGTATACATGAATAGTACTATAGAGATAAACAATACCGTACGTATGCATTGATGATGGATAATAATGGAAATGTGTTCTTTGGTTATAGTGTGAGACAAAGTGGACTTGTGGAGCAAGAGCATGGACATAGAGCAAGGCTCTTGATTACTTGAGATTGAGGTAAGTATCAAACAATGGTTTGATGTGAAACTTATATGAAATGGATATATGTTTAATTGTGATAAATTCACCATGGATAGATGTGTTGGTCATTTGTTGAGCATTTAGTTGGCTTGTGGATCCTTTGACTTGGAAAAGGCTAGAAAAAGAGCTATTCCATGTAAGCTTTCGGTCCTTGGGGTTAATCCCCCATTTGTTCCACCAAACTCCGAGGGAGGGTGGTAGTTTGATATGGTATGTTGAAAATGATTTGTTATATGTTGCATGTATATGTATGAATGTTTGTATGCCACACAAGACGGTGTTTCCTTGTGCATAGTATGAGACGGTGTTTCCTTATGCTTAGTATGAGACGGTGTTTCCTCATACGGTACGTTGCAAGATGGTGTTTCCTTGCATAACGTATGTTTGTTATATTCTCTGGCCAGTAGGATTACATTATTGCACACTGCATTGTCAAACATATTCTCATGCATGCATGAATTTTTATACTGTGTTTATACCAGAAGTGAGCTTAGGGGTGGAGGAGCCCTAGCTTACTGAGGTAATTATATTATCTCACCCCACGTTATGGGGATTACCATTTCAGGTACAGGAGCTTATGGTGCTGAGGCATCGCGTGGGAAGAAGTCAGACGAGAGACATTACCTGACCCAATAGTCAAGATTAGCTTGTTATGTTGATATGTATTTGGCATGATTTTATTTTGGATATGTATCTATATGCCATGGCATTATTTTGAGAGCATAGGGAGTGTCTATGCCATATCGGTAGTCTGGATATACTGTTAGTGATGCATGATCAGGTCTATGTTACTTATTTAATTGCATCTCTTCTGTTTATTTGATGTAATTATATATGTACTTATGAATATTATTTTGAGACAGTATGATTATGAGATAGCTTATGCCATGGATGGCTGGGTAATACGATTTATGTCTGGATTATATTAAACTATCAATCAGGTTAAGATTAACATGATGGGAATTATCCCCAGTGGTCCAAAATACAGAGAAAACGTTGTCCGTTTTATTTTGACCATGGAAGTAAAAAGGTTTGCAATACATAAGGAAAAAGGGAAAATTTATTCAGTTAACTTCTACATTAATTAAGTTGAGCATGTTGCGCTTACTATCATATGAATGTTAATTAACCGGCTGCAGACGAGGCGTTACAAAGAAGAAGGGTGGGAAGGCTGTGTCTGCATAAATGAGCAAGAGAAAGACTAAGGAAGAGTGAGGTGGCATGGTCACCAAAGTGACTTGTGAGAGAAATGATCAATCTACCCTTAATTAACTCCAATAATCCTCCACAATCCATGACTTACATCATCCAATAATTATTTTGACATTCACCAGAATTATTTGATGGTATGTCACCATTGCATATTAAAGTTTCGTTAACTTTTGCATCATTTTTTATAAAACATTAACCCCATACAAATATTGTATATTGAACATGGGTAAAGGATTTCTCCAATTATCAGAGATAAAATTATCTCCAGTGAGCTCAAAATGACGTCGTTTTGCGGCGAAAATGAAAGTGTTTTTGTAATTATAATATATTGCAGGGTTATATTAGGCTTTATCATCATAATTTTTTAATCTTATAACTCAAAACGACATCGTTTTGGGCTCACTAGAGATAACTTTATCTCTGGTGACTAGAGAAATACTTTTCCCGTTAAACATTAATCCCATAAAAAAACAAAGAATTTAAGTTAGGGGAATGTTATACTTATAACCTATTTTTCTTTACAACCTCTTACAACCAATATCTTAACCGTTGATTTCCGTCAATCAACTGTTAAGATTTTCGCCAATAAATTTTATTAATTAATTATTAATTTGTAATAAATCTTAACCGTTGATTGGAGGAATTCAACGGTTAAGATATTGGTTGTAAGAGGTTATAAAGGAAAATAGGTTGTAAGTATAACCTCTCTCTTTAAGTTATTTATAAAAACAAATAAACATTATTCCCACAATTCATTTTCATTTAAAAGAATAAAAATTGTTTACCATTAATTCTTTATTATTGAATCACTTTGAAATCAACAACAATTTTTTTTTTCCAACCATTAATTTCAATTTAATCCAACAATAACCAAATTGATAGTAAAAGTTGTAAGGCTAAAATGATAATATATATAATCTTTCCCAATTTTATGACATTTAACTTTTTTTTATATAATTATGCAGGAGCAGAATATATTTACCATAAAAAAATTATCACTCTTACAACTAATTTAATCACTGTTGATTTCCGTCAATCTAATGGTTATAATTTATTGGAAATTAATAATTAATTAATATATATGACACAATAAATGTTATTAATTTCCAATAAATTATATCTGTTAGATTAATAGAAATCAATGATGATTAAATTGATTATAAAAATGATAAATTTTGTTGATGTAAGTGAATCTGTTTCCTAGTATAATATTTCATAAATGGGTTTTATAAGAATTATGTTGTAGGAAAAGTGATTCTGTTATGTTATAGAGATTTATTTTTGTTGGGGACCCCACAAAATATTATGTGTGTAGGAAAACTTTTGTGTTCGTATTAAATAATAGATGATAAAATCTTAGTAGATACACCCAAATTTCTCCGCTTGTTGGGGGGAGTGAGAATCTGAATCTATACTCATTGGTTCTCTTTCTCTCATTCCTGAATTAGCCTAATTTGGGAGCGCAATTTCTCTCACTTTGTGTTTCCTGTCTCCCATCTTTTCCCGGCTATTTGCATCATCTTGCATCACTGTCCATCAAACCCTAATTTCCCAAATCACATCCTCTTCATATTCCTCCCCGCCCTTTTTTCTGCCCCTCATGCTAAATCCACTTCAATCCCCAACAACACATTATTATCTCTCTCAATGATCCATTTGGTCCATATACCACTTGTTCTTTTCCCCAATCTTTTCCCTTGATAAAAAAATATTCCCTTTTCCTTCTGCCATATTCAATTCTTGCGTTGGGGTTGTGTTTTTTTGTGATTCCCTTCAATCCAATTGAAAAAAATTGAGAATTTGGGTATTTGCAGATTGATGGGGTTGTTCTTTTGAGTCTTTATTCTTTCTTGTAGGGTTTCTTTGTGTTTTTCTACCCGTTTTTGCTTAGGTTATGTGCAGTGAAGATAACAAGAAAATGGCTTTTGATTCTTCTAGGGGATCAAGCTTTTCGGTTCCGCAGGAGAAGAGTTCGTGCCCCTCAATTGGGTCTGTTTTGGATGGCTATTTGATCAAGAATTGTGGTCTTTTTGGCAATTCTTGCAGCTTGTGTAGTTTCAATGGGAACTTGGAAGGAAACCCATGTTTCGAAATGATCAATGCTGTGTTGAGTGACTTTGACGATCCGGATGAAGTGGTAGTTGATGATGATGTTCTTGATCGCTTGCCTATTGATCCTTTTGGGATGAAAATAGATTCTACCTTCACGGCAATCTCGGATTGGATTCATGATTTTGAATATGGTTTCCTGCCAGAGGATGATGTGTCTGGGGTTGATGAAACCCATCAAAATGTTGGTGATCATCTTCACATTTGGGGTCTGAGTTGGAGTTGGAATGGCACTGAGAATGAGATGTTAGTTTCAGATGATGTTTTCAATGGATATCAAAATTTTGATGGGATGTATGATGGTAGTGTTGTAGCTGATGGAAATGCAGAGAAGTTTCTGAGTGTTAGTGATAGGGACGATAGGATTTCAAGCAGTGAAGCGGAGAAATCCGAAAACTGCACCAGGATTGAATGTGATGCCCAAGGAGGTGTTCCACATGATGCTTTGTTTTTTGTGTTGGGGTATCTAGGTGTTCGGGACCTTCTTACAGTTGAACAGGTTTGTAGATCTATGCGTGATGCTGTTAGAGGTGATCCTTTGCTATGGAGAACTGTGCACATTGATCACCCATTAAACAAGTGGATTACAGATGATACACTGGTGAAGTTAACTAGCAGGGCTCAAGGTACTCTTCAGTCCCTGAACCTAGTGAACTGCATATGGATCACTGACGGTGGTCTGGGGCGTGTTTTACAAAGCAACCCAAGATTGGTGAAGGTTAGTATTTGTAACATGATCCAAAACCTAGCATCTACATATTATTACTTAAAGCTATTTAGTCATATTTCTTGCTGAATACATGTAGCTTAACTTATATTTATTTTGCTTTTTCTCTTTTACAATGTACTGCTGTGACCAAATTATATCATTTTTGTAGAGTCAATACATTTTGAAATATCTCCTTTATATCAAAGACTATCCCGAAACATGTGTATGAGAGCTATGTTTTTTAGAAGTTGTAAGTATTGTACTCATGTACTGGTATATTTTAGGTTTCATGCCTGTGGTATTTTGTACTCATTTGTTCTAAAATGTTCATGATGCTGATCTACAATATCTTGTGCCACGGCCAATCAAAGCTCAGCTGGATCTTTATGTTTACTTTAGCTTGATATTAGAAAAATGCATATGCTTGTGCTGCTGTGCAAATGTATCTTCATTATATGCCAAATTTGTGCAGATGCTGATCTACATAATATCTTGTATATATTATGTCCATGTTTTTTCTGGAGAAAAACTGACAAATTTGCATGTACCTTTTTCAGCTAAATGTGCCAGATTGTGTTAGGCTCTCGATCGAGGGCATCTTATTCAATCTAAGGGCTCTAAAGTCATCTGGAAAACATGGTATAAAGCACTTACGAATTGGTGGGCTTCTTGGTGTTTTCCGTGTGACAGATCAGCAGTTTGAAGAGTTGAAGGAGTTACTGGATGCAAGCAAGTATTTGCAAGAGAGAGATCACAAGCCACAAGTCTACTATGGAGAGTATTCACATGTCATACGTGAAGATGGCCGTGCAATTGACATAGAGGTGTGTCCAATATGCAAGAGACCGAGACCAGTTTACGACTGCCCTGCTGAGAGTTGCCAACAGAAACATCAGGCTGCTCAGTTATGTAGGGGTTGCACATTATGCATAGCACGTTGCATCAATTGTGGAGGATGCATTAAGGACTTCGATTATGAAGAGACATTCTGTTTGGATTTGCTTTGTTTGAATTGTTGTAATAAGTTCCTGCATCGTCCAGACAACTCAGTGGAAAAGGAAGGTACAAAGTGTACTATTATTTGTCTCTATGGCTAATGGAGTATTCCTGCTTTATATGATCTTTTGGGACTTTGGATCAGAATCTGCCCATTTGGCTGCTTGGTTTTTGATGTACAACATTGAGCTGAGTGTGCATTTGGTAGTCAATGTATAACACTGTGAAGGTTATTGTTGGAATTACTCAGCAGCTGAGCTTCAGTTGCATAATGAGCAGCTGAGCTTTTTCTTACTGATAAGGAAGAAGAAAAAATTATTTTGTATTAAGAAAAGAATAAACAGAAACATGTAAAATCTAATAGTGTTGAATGTATTTGATTGATCAAGGGAAAAAAGGTTCTGAAGTTTAGCATTTTTGGACCAAGAGCAGCTTCATGAAATGTTGCCTTCTGCTGTGGAATTGGTATCCGAGTTCATCGAAGTGAAGACACATGTGTATCTCTTCATGTTTGATGTAATGATGCGGCATGTGTATAAATTTTTCCCAACTTGGGTGGCTTCATGATATGGTGCCACTGCCTTCTGCAGGCTGCGGTGGAATTGTTTTCATTGAGGTGAAGAAGAATGTGTTTTTCTTGACAGTGGTGATGCTCTTGTATAACTTCTGAAGAAGAATGAGTTTCTGTCGCAGTGAACTGTGAAGAATATGTTGCTATTGATTTTCAGTGTCCTTTGTTGCTTGTAATTATTTTGAAGAGAAGCCAGATTGTCAAGCAATCAATTCAAGGTTCGGATGTTTTCTGGAGCTGTGTGATGGCTGAAGCAATAAATTCAACCATTCTACTTTGGCAATGCAACTGCTTTGTAAGATCTTTTTGTAATCTATCAATAAGCCGTTGCCTTGTCTATTAATAATCCCCCCTCCAAGAAAAAAGGGAAGGAAAATAAAAAAAATACTTTTTCCTCTCCCTATATTCAATTTAAACTCTCTGGAAGTTGAGACATTATCCTTGTTGGTACTTGGTAGAAAAAGGTGATGTTTGACTCTCTACTAATAAAGAATAGGGGAAGAGAAGTACCAAATTTTTTACCATCTGTTTCATTGTTTATTTGTTTTTATCTAATTGTTCTTTGCTTTTCACATCATCTCCTTGTTTATTTTCATCTATTATCCTCTTTTGCTTCATGTGCATATGCTATACAATATATTCTCTAAAAGATGTGAAGATAGGAAATGTAGGGTGTTATGATAACCATTATGTTCTCTAGTGTTATTTTCTGAAGGGATTTTTTTTTTTTTTTTTAATTCCTGTGCTTCTGAAGAGTTTTTTTGAGAGAGAGAAAAAAAAGTGTTTGACAACATAATTTATTTGTATTCTCAAGGAAGTATGTATGCGTGTGTTCTTTCTGCCCTTTTGTTCAAATTTTAGAACTTTAATTCCATACTCTTGCATTGAACCCAACATGCAAGATTACCTCGTTATTTCCATCCGGTGGTCTTATTGCGAAAAGCTGGCAGTATGGATACTATGTGGGAAAGTGCGTGTTATTTTAAAGGATGTAAGGTTGTGTCATTTTAAGAGAAAGAAAAAAATAGATAAAGGAGGAGAGAGAGTTGACAAAAAATAAATAAAGGCGTGGATCCACTTCTTTGTGAGAGTAAAAGGATATAAGTTGTGTCATTTAAAATGATAAATATTTTTTCCATACTATATTTATCTTTTTCATTAGCGAATTGTGAGACTCAGTTAAAGTTGCGGGAAGAGTTATATTTATAAGTTTTTTTTTTTTGTTTACAAATTCAATTATATATTTTGGGGAATATATATTTAAGTGTTTGTATTCGCTGGAGTACATAGTTAAATTTATAAACAGAGTTTACAAATATAATTTGACTCTAAAGTTGCAATGCTGAACATTGATCTAGTGGCTTATCTCTTGTAAAATTTTTATACACTGCTTGCTTATTTTGTATTTGATCTGGTTATTGCAAATTTAAATGTGAATTCTTATTATATACGTGGAAAAAATAAGTCTTACATTAGAAAAGAATAAAAAAAAGCACATACTTATAAATGGGAGTACAAACTGTTAATACTTTATAAATGAAGGACATATGAACTTCTTATTTTAATGTTTTAGGTCAAGACATAGAGTGAGACTTATCATAATGGTTTTTTCTTTTAAGTTTATAGGTAGAGTGTATGTCATCTTAAAGGAGGTAAAGTTGTGTCATTTTAAGAGAGAAAAATATAGATAAAGGAGGAGAGAGAGTTGACAAAAAAATTAAAGGTGTGGGTCCCACCTCTTTGTGAGAGTGAAAGGATATAAGTTGTGTTATTTAAAAGGATAAATATTTTTCCCTAAGTTTATTGATGCTTATTTCGGGCAATTTTTCTCTTTTGATTTTCCAGATATTAAAGCGAGTTATACAGGTTTGTGCTCTAATATATCACAACTGGAATACATTTATTCTGGACGAACTCTTCGTTAAAGTTTTATGTAGAAAAACTTACAGAATCGGGGATCTATATTTTGTAGGGAGAAATTATAGTTACTGGATCTATATTTTGTAGGGAGAAATTATAGTTATTGTGAACACCCAATTTTGTCCCAAATATTTAAAAATGGCAAAAAAATAAAATCTAAATTGTGAACCTTTATTTTCTTAAAATAAAAGAAAAAAGATTTTAAAAAAAGAAAATTAATTGAGAAAATATCTTTTTATAATTTGTAATTAGTTGTTATTAAAAAGAAAAAAAAAACAAAACAAAAAAAGAAAACTAAAATAATTAGATGCCAAATCCTGCACATGAGAAGGACGGGGAGCAGGGAGTTATTCAAAGGAAGGGAAATTTCATAAAACTGAAAAAGACATGTCTAATAAAGATGGCTGCAGGTCTTCTTGGTCGACTCTCTCTCTTGAAGAAGACAAAAACCTTACCTACACACAGAGCAAAAGAATCAGAGGGATTTGGAGGTTAGCCTAAATAAGCCACAACAAGAAAATAAGAAAAAAGGATATAAAGGGTTCAACATAATTTTATAAGGATCGGATGCGAACATAAAAACGGAAGGAAGACAGAAAGGGACGGGGGTTCGGAGGAGATAAAAAAGAGAGCTCTACTTCTAAGGAGGGAGGTTAAAAGAAAGAAAAAACAGAGAAAAAGGAGATAAGAAAAGAAAAGCCATTTTTTTATCAGTAGAGGGGTCATAGGAGGAGCACCTGGAGCTGGAAATAAAAATAAGAGTGAAACTCATGAAGGAAACTAGAGATAGAAGAAGAGAATGATTGAAAGAAAGCAGTGAGAATTTGCACTGCCTTCTAAACTTATGAGTACACTGCTAACAATAAGTGTGTCGTAACAAATCACCCTTCCGTGGGGCTTCAGATTTTTTTTCCTTCAAATACCGGCCGGAGAATTTGCAGCTAGGCGTCCCAGTAACTCATCTACACACTTTACTCTTTTGGATTGTCTTCATAGTAGTCTAATATTTGTGTCTTGTTCTGAAAAGTACACCGATTAATGGTTTACGAAATCACGAATAGTTGTTTGTAGCATGTGTTTTGTCATGTTGTCGAGTTCTTACTGCATTCATTCTATCGTAAATTTTTCTTCTATTTTTGTCATATTTAAAACAATTGGTTTCTAAGTGTTTACTCTACGTGTCCTCTCATGTACTTCTCATTTTGCTTTTACATTTTCTATTTCCAAAATTTCATAGCAGTCTCCTTTAAATATTCAGTCAATAAGTTACTGTGCATATGGATATGAATTCGATATTCTTTTAAGTAAGATTTTTTTTTTTTAACAATAAATGTTGAATGACACATTAATGTGCAGGGGTAGAAAGAAGAGTTTTATTATTTCTTCTAACATATTTGTTTCCTGGTTTTATTTACAATCAAATAAAATAAATAGTAAAAGAAAATATATATGTAATGAGTCTGTACTTCCATGTGAATTGGATCTTCACACATTAAACTATATAGTGCTTCGTGACTTCGTGTGTTAGTAGTTTAATAAAAATAAAAAATTGTTCAGAACTAATTATTATTCCTAGTAGTTCATTCACGTGAGTAATCTTTTTGTTACCTATAATATATTAACTCAGAAAATTTCGGAAATTAATAAAAGGGAAATTTAGCCGTGACGGTTTGGTGATCCAAAATTTATTTAAATTCATCATAAAATTCGTATTAATGAAGATAATCGCATAAAATTTATGTTTTTTAAAAAGGGGTAATTTAACCGTGACGGTTTGTTAATCCCACATATCTTATTTTGAACCATTTTAGCCGTGACGGTTTGGTGATCCAAAATTTATTATAAAATTTATAAATAAATAAAATAATGTCAATATATTTTTAAAAGGATTAGCTGAGTTGAGACATCTTGTTAACCTTATAATCTTCTGAATCATTTTAGCCATGACGGCTTGGTGATTCAAATTTTACTGTAAAATTTATAATAAAAATATTAACGTCAAATCTATTTTTAAAAGGATTAGCTGAGTTGAGACAGCTTGTTAATCCAATACTCTTTTGAATCATTTTAGCCGTGACGGCTTGGTGATTCAAAATTTATTATAAAATTCATACTAATAAAAATAAAAATTATTGAAATCAATACAAATTATCAAAACCTAAACTTTCCAATGATTTTCTTTAAAATTATTTTAAAAATTTAAATTCAATCAATACACGTATTTTCTTAAGAACGACGTAGCTTTGAATTCCTCACTGCACCTGAGGATACGTCGGAGCGGAACTCTTTCCGTCAAGCTAAAATAAAGTTTAATAAATTATTTTTCTTCTTAATCATATTTATATTTTATGGGGAAAAACAAATATTTTTAAAAGCTATTAGAAATTCGCACAATTAATTTAAGGTGGCCATTTTTAAACGGATGTGTTAGGGGTGCAGTGGGATTAAGTTTCCACCCTTCCCTATGCATAATTAGACTCCCGAATCTTTGATCTATAATTTTAAAGACCAGTTTGCAATAAATGGTTTTCCAATTTTTCCAAATTAAATAAAATTGGTGGCGACTTCATTGTTTTAATTATTTAAATTTCGGGTCGTTACAGTTACTACCTCTTTTTTCTTTTTTTTACTATCTGTTACTACTAAATCGTAACTGTTATAATTTATTGGGTCATATTTATTAATTAATTATTAATTAATTATTAATTTTTAATAAATTTAACCATTATATTGACGGAAATCAATGATTACGAATTAATAGTAACAAGTAGTAAGTAAGAAAAAGAGATAATAACTACATCTTTCCACCAAAAGAGATAATAACTACATCTTTCCACCATTTTGTATAAAAAAAAGCAGAGCGGGTGGGGGATCTATTTTTCATTGCGTATATTGCAAATTATAAAGCTACCCTAGTATAATTCCAATTCCAATTCCAATGCGTAAACTCCAAATGCACCTTTAAAAAGGAAAAATTGTAAAGCTAAACGACCGAATTGCCTGCCTCCTCCTTCTTCTTTTTGTTTTGTTTTGTTTTGTTTTTTTCGGTAAACGAATTGCCTGCCTTCAAACATGCATTTTACAGTTGTAAAGAAATTTTAATATAATTTAGTTGCATTTAAGGGTGGAGAAATTCTTAGAAAAGCACTATCTACCAAGGTCACATTAGACAACATTAAACATCTGTAAACTTGAGTGAATCATGTTAAAAATATATTACGTCAAAAAAAAAATGCCTTAGGGCTCGTTTGGTGGACAATATAGGATAAATGTATAATATGATATAGGGCTGATAAGTCTATATCATGTCCTGTGTTTGATGAGCATCTGATTAGCAATCTAATAAGATTATGTAGAAGGAAAAGGAGAAAGAAAAAAATAATGCAATAAATACGAATATATTGGGTAACGTGGGATATATTGGGTAGCGTGGGAATATATTCGGTATCCAATATTGGTATCCTATCATGTTGAATCCTAACTCAGCTTCTTCCATATGATAAGACATCATGTATTGGATAGGATAAAATGAGACAATAGGATAAACTAATCATATCCTATTGACCCACCAAATAATAGATAAAAATAGGATATGATAAATTATCCTATCATATCTTCTTTATCAGGTACTCCAAACAAACCCGTAAGGTACAACGCTCATCAATTCAAGACTCATTAACATTTTAAAAGTTATGTGAAAATGTAGCATGTTACAAATTATAATAATGGTAATATTAGTTCTAGTTGCCTTGAGTGATTTTCATCACATCATATAAATGTGAATTGTCAAACAAGGCTGTAAAGAAAACCCAAAAGAATAACCCTAAACCCTATACCAGTGTTAAGAAAACTGGACCGACCCGGCCAGGTCGACCCGAGAATCGGTAAACCGATCATATAACTAGTCCGGTTGAAGTAATGGACCGGCCATGCATCGGAACCGGTGCGACCCGCTCCGACCCAGCCGGTTTTCATGAAAACCGGTGACCCGGTCGGTTAACCAGTAACCCAACCCGGTCCCAAAAAAAAATTCCAAACATTTTTTTTTTCAAAAAAAAAAATCATAATGGACATATTTAAATATTTTTTTGTGTATTGACTTACATAAGTTATGTACCGACAACATTAATATTATCTCAATTATGCACAATACAGAAAATTTTGATTTGATTTATAGTTAGAGATATCATTTTATGAACCTAAAGTCCCGTATCACGATCATTACATTTTTGTTTGATCTTTTATTAGATAATAATATGTGATTTATTATTTTTTAAATTAAAATATTTGAAATTTTTATCATGTTTTTTAGATATTCGAATATGTTTATAATTTTTAATATAAATTATAAAATTACATATAATTATCGGGTCATGCGGTTGAATAAGTGACCCACTGGTTGAACAAGTGACCCACTAGTTGAACCAGTGACCCAGTACCTCGACCGGGTCAATGACCGAGCCGGTTTTAATAACATTGTCGTATACTATTTAAGTTAATATGGATTTTATTTTATTTTCGTTTCCTCTCATAAAATTTTCTTATTCTAACACTTCAGGTCCACACGACTCGACACGGCACGGTACAACACAATACATTTTCAACATGAACATGAATATACTCAACACGAACATGACACGAAATTGAAATCGCCTTCGACACGAACACGATCCACTAATTTTGTTGATTAACTGTTACGAAACACAATAAATAAAAATAGGAATTTGGCTTGATGAAGGAAGCCTGACCTCAAATGGTTTTACTGAGGAAGCCTGACCTCCTGTAACAAAGTTCCTTTTTCCAAATAATTCTTCTTATTATCTTTATTCAAATACTTCAAGATTTAAATAGATAATACAAGATAACCTTAGAAATAACTACCCACTAGCACTAGATAAACTCCACTAATAACTATAACCTATCATTTAGGAAAATTGAAATAGAAATAACTACCAACTACTTAAACAACCCAACAATTCAGAAAATAATAAAATAAAAATAAAAAACCGTAACATTAACACAACAAGACACGAATAAGCCGCAAACTCATAGTATATCACTTATTATGCGGATTGACACAATATGACACAAATAACTGTAAACCCTATATTGTGTTACTTATTATATGGGTCGACACAATACAATAAGATACAAATAACTTGTAAGAATATTAATGCAAGTTAATTTTGGGTTTGCGGATTGACACACAACATGACACGAATTTTATCAGGTCAATTTTTACCAACCCGAACATGACATGAATTTGAAAACGGATCTATCCGAACACAAAAATTTTATATCATATTCGTGTCATATCAATGGATCATTTTAAAAATTATCACCATGTTTTTTTCATTAATACTTGGGAAAAATGTTTATCCTTTTAAATGACACAACTTATATCATTTTACTCTCACAAAGAGTGTGACTCACACTTTTATTCTTTTTTATCAACTCTCTCTTCTTCTTTATCTATCTCTTTCTCTTTCTTAAAATTACACAATTTTACATCCTTTAAAATGACACACATTTTTTCCTTTATACTTTCTCAATAAAGAAAGAGAAAAAAGATAAAATAACCGACGAAGAAGTTGAAACTGAAACTGTAATGTGAGGACAATCATCTGCAATTGGGCTTGATGGATCATTATTTTCTAGTTTGGGCCTTTTTTGGGTTCTGTGTCTAATTGTCAATTCGGGCCCATAAGGTCTTAGCAAAGAAACGGTTCGTTTTGTCGGATTCGGGTTTTTTTGTTCCTATTTTGGATCTCTGGTTGAACAGAACAACCGAATCAAGACGCCGTTACGCCGCTTCGAGTTCAGACGTTGAGGCATCATCATAGCATAGAAGCAACGGCGGAGGAAGCCACCGTTCGACGCCGGAGCCACCGATCTGTTTCTCTCGTATAATTTAAAGTGTAAGTGTTCACTTTTCTCTTTCATTGCTTCTCAATGGAATCGACAAATATGAGGTGAATGAACAAATGAACACTTAGAATCTGCTGTTTCCTCGAAATGAATTTTCTGTCTCCATTATCATTGGTATTTTCATTTTCATCCTTTGTTGTTTGTTTAATTTTTGTTAACTCTTTCTCTTATTTTTTTTTTCTTTGAAGATTTTTGTGCCATTCAATTTTAAACAGTAGTTCTTGTGAAATGTTGTTATAAGAAAACATTTTTTTCATTTTAATAATGTTGAGAAATTACATTTTATGTTCAATTTTTGGTGAAAAGGTTTGAGATTGAGTTCATGTGTGTCTTAGGATCGAATTAACTCAGCGATATCGTAGCATTTACTCCTTAATGTTAGGAATTACGTTCTTTCATAGTTCACTTCACAAACATATACAGGCCTGGAAGTAGAAATGCAGAATGTAACAAATATTCACTGCTAATTTGAATTATAGTGCTCTGTTTTTCAGGTTCTGAAATTCAATTATTTTAATTATTATAATGGGAGAGGTTATTCTGCCTGCTCTCTTTTTGCCTGCCCCTTTGATTACAATCTAATCCAAGATTACAATCTAATCGAAGGGTCTATATTTGCCAAATAAAATAAATCCTTTTCCCTTTTTTTTTTTTCCTCCTCACTTCCTCCCCACCTTTTCTCTCTCCTCTCCTTTCTCTCTTCCTCGGCGCCCTACCTATTTTTTTTTTTTTTTTTCTTCATCGTGTCTGCCGCCATGGACCTCTCCAACTCCATGTGAAGTGAGAAGCTTTTCAACTTCAGAAAAAGAATTTTAAAAAAAAAACCCTTTCTTTTACCTCAATTTCTTTGTTTTATTTTCAACATATCAGTAATTCAATCTCAATCAAGCTAATTCAATTTCTTTGTTTTAGTACATATTCTTTGTTTTATTTTAGTACATATATCCATGCTTTTAGGTTATGTACTAATTTTTTTCTGAACAATATAATTAGTCCTTCTGGTTTTCTTTAATATACATCTTTGTAGTTGCTACCTAGGATCTCATAAATCATAACTCAATTTTCTTTATCAACCAAAACAGGATATTTATAAAGATATGATGACAATGACTCGATGTTGTCAATTAATCCATTATGCTGATCCCACTAATGAGATAAGACTCAGCTGTTGTTGGTGTTGAGTAAGATGAATGCTATTGTGTGATTATATGTAAGCATGAGTATTCTTGTATAGACCATAAAAACTTTTGCGTCGTACTTTTGAAATTGGTTATTTTTGCTGGCTTTCCAGATTTCTTGTTAACCTGGGCAGAGATTAATGATAAAGGGAAAAAAAAAAAGGTATACGGCAGAGGAAGAGAGAAAGGGGAGGAGAGAGAAAGGGTATGGGAGAAAGTGAGGAGAAAAGGAAGGGAAAAAATATTTTTTTTATATCGAAAATATGGACCGTTGGATTAGATGGTAATCGAATGATAACGAAAGGGGTAGGCAAAGGTAGGCAAAATGGGAGTAGGCACAATAACCTATCCCTATTATTATTTTTCTATTTAAGATGATATTTTTAAACAATCATTATTTTTTTATTGAATATAGATACTACTGTTCATGGGGAGTTTTTTTTTTTACATACTGCTGTTGTAATCCTGCCCACAGATTTTAGGTAGATTTATACCACAATTGATTGCCAATTTCTCACAGGGCATGAAAAGTTAAAGATCTGTAGGTGTGGTGTTGGGGTAGGGGAGGAATGATATCAGGTTCTTGTAATTGCATCCTTGTCAATAACCTACTCTCTTTAAGCCCCATTAATTGATGATAGTTTTACTTTTATTAAATTCTTAAGGAGAATTTTTAAAAGGGAAGGTAGAAGTTGAGGTCGATGGGCTGTATCCTATTTATGAAGTAGGTCTCTGAAGGTGTTGAATTCAATATTTAGAGAACCACTATTCACCACACACAGATTAGAAATATTTGTGTAGTGTGGTTAGTTTATGTAGATCTGTACAATGTGTTCTTACTGAGTTTTTCTATATAATTATGTTCCTCCCTGAAGTAATATAAACTTTTGTTTCAGAAGAAAGTCATGGCAATGAACCATGCCAGGTCTGTTAGGCACAATCTTACCGCCAAAGAGGCATTTGGGGTTTCATGCCAACGAACTTTTGCCACTGGTAAAGCAAAGAAAGGATCTAAAGGGGGTGGGCCTGCTGATGCACCCAAAGCATCAAGTCTTAGCAAAGAAATCAAGTCAAGTACAGTTGTAGGTGCCAACATTCTCAAGGATGGAGTTGATCCAAAAATCCTGCCTGATACAGAATACCCTGACTGGTTGTGGCATCTGCTTGATAAACGCCCAGCACTGAGTGAATTACGTAGGAAGAATATTGAAGCACTCCCTTATGAAGATCTTAAACGCTTTGTTAAGCTGGATAACCGAGCAAGGATCAAGGAGAATAACTCTGTCAAGGCCAAGAACTGATTCAATGGTCAAAAAGAGAAATTTGGGGGGCAAATAACAGTGCAGAATTATTTCCTTTTTTTCAGTTTTTGTGGTTCTATGCCTTCTGGGATTCCTTTGAGTAATTGACTTAACATGTGTGCTAATCATTAAATGGAAAAAAAGCCAAAGAATTGCATGATTTAGCACTTTTTATTGTTTTTACTTTCTACTACTTTTAAGTAGTCTGTTTTCCCCTGGAATGTTTAGTCGATTAAACCTGATTACCTTTGTTGATTGAACAGGACCTTATCTTTATAAGACTGATTAGACACTTATTATAATGTTCATTAAAGGGGATTCTTATGGGGAAGAAATCTCCTTCCTCTCTAACTCAAAGGATTGGTACTACTACTACCGAATGGTAACTCTACATATCAATTTGCTTTCATTCAAGTGTCACATTTTGTAAGTAAAAAATTGGATAAACTTCCTCATCAGAATTGAATATCACCTAGTTAGGAACAACTTATTTGAAAAAAGAACAATATAGAATTTCAATTTTTATATTCCTTTTGGCTTTTATTAATCTCATGTTAAATGAGATAAGTTATCTCATGTCATAGAGATAAATTTGTGGGCTCCATCATCTGAAAAATAAAAAGAAAAGAAAAGAAAAAGATGACACAGTTGTCGAATGGTGTTTAGGAGAGAAAATTATCACATGTAACATAAGAATAGTTTTTCCCATTTCTTTTTTATAGAAATGCAATGAGATTTGTTGTGATTAGGCATTGCTCCATTACGTGGTTCTTTTTACTAGAATGGTATATTTAATTTCAGAAACTGAACTAGTTCCACTAGATGCAATATGGATTAAATTTTTTATTGCTTCATGTACATGGGCCCTAGTTTTGACATTGCTATCGAACTTCATGAGTGGAAGCCACCATCTCCTGCCTCCCGGCTAGTGAACTTAACTGATGGCTGATCAAATAATATCTCACTTTTGGATGTTCACTGAAAATGCATATGCTATTTCCCTTTTCTATATGATTGACTTGGTGGGTCCTTCTTTTCAGGATTAGTCTTATACCGCAAAGGGTTTGGTGAACTTTTTTAATTGCTTTATCTAAGAAAGTAGTAGATATACCTATGGACAAATGTGTATTGGTCATGGTTTAGTGGTCCCTGATTGCCTCTATCTTGTTTTTTTTCCTTGGTTGTGGTGCCTGTATCTATTGATCCTATATGTTAGATGGTTACTTTTGAGCATGTATCCATTATAATGCAGCACTGCTTATAATCTGCCCATGTTCACTGAATGGGATATTGGGAAGCTGTTAGTGGTGGTTTTCGTGCTTCTTGAACCCATGTGAAGCTGCGGTTTCATGACCCCCCATTAAAGCAAGAAAGAGACTAAGGGAAGTTAAAAGGAGGAGGCAAGAAAATGATACTTGTGGAGGATGGAATTCGACATGCATCATTGTTGTTAAAAGCATGCAACCTGCCCTATATACAGCTTTTGGATGCAGTACCTATGTTAAAAGCTGCCCTTTCACATGTTCACTTTTGCTTTTGAGAGCTTTGATTCCAAGACCAATGAATATGAATGGTTGGAATCGGGTCGCTATTAAGCACCTATCTAAGACAGCTCACCAAAATCTTTAATCGTAATCTTTGCCAGCATCATGTACTAAGCAAGGTGAACTACCAATATCTGAAGAGATTACCAACCCTCATTAAGGCCATTGTTTCTCATTATATGTTCACCAATGAAATTGTTTTTCAGCTGTGGTGATAATATTTGTTGTTTAAGGAGATAATGGTGGCTTAGCTGCAAGCATGGATAATGAAATATCTGATAGTTATTTTTTATCTGTGGCTGAATTGAATTCGAAATGCTATCTTTTCCTTGACCTGTGCCCTTTAACTGTGATGTTCAGTGAGACACAGGAGCAGGAAAACTAGGAAAATCTGTCAGGATCAGTGAGGTTAGATATTAAACTATGAAGCTTAAGATGGTAATTGATGATGGTAATAAGAAAGAGACCTCACCCCATTTTTCAACAAATGCTTTTTTTGTGTCCCCATAATGTTTTGATAAATATTGGATAAGATCTATGTGGAAGGAATAAATCTTTGGTACTACTGTTGTACCAAAAATAGATTTAGTGCATCCCATCAATAAAAATATTACAAATATTACATGTTAGATAAAATCCTTTTATTTTCTGTCAAATTTTTCTCTCTCTTCTAATGTGTACTGCTTTGATTGATGAGATGTACTGAATCTAAGTACATCAGTAGTACCAAAGATTTATTCATGTTGTGGAAGGGTACAAACTTTATAGATGTGATATGCTCATGAGGGACACATCATCCATGTCCACCACGCGTGCTTGGCTGCTTGCTTTCTTGTTATTTACACTTCCTAATAGACTGATTAACATGAATTGTGACAATGCCTAGTGCTTATAGAAGGAACTCGCCTTTACTTTTTATTTTACTTTCATTTTTGGTGGTGGTATCAAATGGTAAAGAATATAGGAAAATCAAAAATTGTCTCGCACTCAATAATATTACCTATGCAAACTCTTTTATAAAATGATTCATGCAAAAAACATATCCTACGTAGGAATAATTAAAGTTAAATTAAAAGGGACACTAGTTCAAGACATGCAAAGTATAATAAATAAGGGCAAATCTTGGTATGCAAGGTTTCTCAACTTGCAAGAATAAAAGTGAGGATGAATTGTATGCAGCTCTACCTTGTATTTCTCAAAGAGACCGTTTTCTAAACTCAAATCCAGTTATAAGGAATAATTTTACTCAATTCAAAGCTGACATGCAAAGGATAGATATATTTCTATAATATGATTAAGGTTGCAAATGAAAATCACTATTCGGTAACTTACTTTCTGATGGACTAGTTTGAACTATTTAGTTTTTAATAGAACAGCATGACGTTGATTTATGTAACCGCCACCACCTAATAAGATGAAACTTTTTTTTTTTTGGTATCCAATAAGAGGAAACTTTAGTTGATGTGTTGTTGGTTATCACAGTGATTCGTGTGAGCTCTTAATTTGTTAATTGAGTTTGTATTTCTCTATTTGTCTAATGATATGAAGAATAAATCTAAAAATTGTGTGAAAAATGAAGTTCAAACCAAGAAGAGGAATACATGAGAGCGATAAAGTCCAATAAGGAAAACCTCCCAAGTAGAAGTATGGTATCACACGGCTTAATTTCTCACACAATTATAGTATTACTTTTCTACTTGGAACACAATTTATTTGGTACAAAATATCAATCTATGGTATCTATTATTAATGGGTTTGATCTTTATCATTTTAAAGGACATAAGTTGTGTCATTTTAGGAGAGAGATAGACACAAGAAATAAAAATCATTAGGGGAGAAAGTGGATGGATTTTTTTTAATTTAAATTTTAAATAAAAAAATATTATTTTATGTTTATCTTTCTCTTAAAATGATATAATTTTATATCATTTGCAACAAACACTTTTCCCATTATTAATTCATGCTGACATATGAAAATTCTTGCGACCAAACGAAAAAATTATCAAATTCAATGGCTTGTTCTGTTCATGTTTCCATGACATCAAAGCATTGGTTGGTTAGGCCCAAAAAATTCTTTTTTTTTTTTGGTTCTAGGAGTTGAAACTTTTAGGTCGGTCACTAAATTTAGGTTCACAAGCACAAACAATTTCAACTACTTTTACTGGCCGGTGGGTTTGGGAGAATATTACTCAAAAACTCCAAACCACATTTTGTTGTTAAAGTCAAAGTTAATGCTATTTGTACACTTTTTTTTTCAAACCTCCAATCCAATCTCATATATTTTTTCTACTAATTATATACATACATATTTTTATTTTTATTTTTTGCTAAGAATAAAATTTAGGGTTAGAGTGCATGAGATATAATATAGGGTTTTCATTTTATCCTTTAACATGACACAACAAAATTTCCTACTCACACAATATTTTGTGGGGCCCACACTTTTTAAAACAAAAAAAATAAATATAAATTAAGGCACGGAAAACGAATCTCTATAACATTACACAATCATTTTTCCTACAACATAACTCTTACAAAACCCTATAATAATATAACCTATAAATAAGTTGAGATTTGAGCAAGCAGAATTTATCCTAAAAGAAAATGTGAAAAATTGACAACCTACCATTTAATTTTCATGGATGCTATGTTCTATATTGGAAACGTGTGGCTGTGTAATGTGTAGCTAAGTTGTAATTTCAAAAAAAAAAAAAAAAGAGTCAATTACAATAAACTTTTCCCAAAATATTCCAATGGAATGTGTGAGCGCATTATTATTTTGGTTGAATATTTGTCTTGGGATAAGATTTGGATTGTAGAACTAAACTATCCCTTTAACCATTTTTTCATAGAATATAATTGATTGTCCAAAGACTATATGATAATTTATTTTATTACAAGTAGCACAACAACATTTGATGGTACCATGAGCTCTGTCTCTGCAAGAACAAAGCAAAAGCACTTTGCTTCAGTTTGGTCTGAATAATTACTTCAACATCTTTATGAACAGTAAAATCTCTTTTTGCATTGCTTCAACTTCCTACTTCTACCATCATAGATGCCAACCCTCTTTCATTATAATGTGAAAAACAATTAATCATCTAAGGGACTTTTATTGGCATCTTAGAGTTTACCTTTGATATTCCAAGTTGAAAAGGTACGAAGGGCCGACCCAGTTCAAATACCCACTTCGTGAGTGTCTGGGAAAGAGAATATTCTAGGCAGTCTTTCCCTGCTTTTTGCAAGAGACTGATTGGAACCCGCGACCTGACACACCACGTCAAGAGCCAAGCCGGCCCTTCATATTCCAAGTTGAAAAAATAAAATAAAAATTCTGGTATATCCCTTTCTCGTGTTATCTTCTGCAAATGGTCTTGTGATCACTTTATAACTATATTCTTCGACTATTAGCTTTTCTTAGAAGTGCCTATTACCTTTTCTGGTTAGCTTTGTGAGAGCAATTATGGCTGTTTCCTTTCTCATACTATTTACTTGATATTATAAATTATGATTACACCAACCCAACCTCAAGGACACCACCACACCCTTCTTTTTCTTTATTGTGCTCCTATGATCCTTATCATATTTAATTAGTTGGTGTTCTATAATAGGACTTTGCAGATACTTCAACCCCTTAATTTACTTTTAGTCTCTTGTGTTGTCTTCTTGTGTATGCTTTTTTACATTTCTTGCATGTGAATATTTTGGTTCCCTTATACTCCCTTTCTTGGTTGTAAATGGTCATTACAATTTCCATTTAACTTTCTTCTGCTGTATCAGCTTTCTATATTCCTCACATAGGTCCAGCTTCTTCTTTTGGAGAATTACTATACTCTTGTGCTATATTAGTTCTTCCTTTTCACCTTTGCAATCATTAGTTTCAGTGTGAGATTGAGTTATTTTGGTTTGTTCTTCTTAGTGTTATTATCTGTTTTTAATCACTAGTCTTTAGTGTTTCAATCATCTCAATGCCTCCTACAAATTTTCCTCTTCGTTGGGAGAGCACTGGGGACCAATGGTGGTTTGCATCACCTATAGATTGGGCTGCTGCTAATGGCCACTTTGACTTGGTTCGTGAACTGCTTAGACTTGACAGCAACCACCTTTTCAAGCTAACTTCCCTACGCCGAATCCGGCGCCTTGAAGTTGTGTGGGATGATGAAGAACAGTTTAATGATGTTGCAAAGTTTCGTGCTCAGGTGGCACAGAAGCTTCTTGTAGAATGTGAATCCAAGAGAGGAAAGAACTCTCTTATCCATGCAGGCTATGGTGGATGGCTAATGTATACTGCAGCCTCAGCTGGGGACTTGGGTTTTGTTCAAGTACTTCTTGAGAGGAACCCTCTTCTGGTTTTTGGTGAAGGAGAGTATGGTGTTACTGATATACTTTATGCTGCTGCAAGGAGCAAGAATTGTGAGGTTTTTAGGCTGCTATTTGATTTTGCTGTTTCTCCAAGGTTTCTTACAGGCAAAGGTGGGATTATGGAAGAGCATATTGGGGACATTCCTTCTGTTTATAAGTGGGAGATGACCAATAGGGCTGTTCATGCTGCTGCTAGAGGAGGTAATCTTAAGATTTTGGAGGAGCTTCTCATCAATTGCTCTGATATTTTGGCTTATAGAGATGCTCAGGGCTCAACTATCTTACATTCAGCTGCAGGCAGAGGGCAGGTTGAGGTAATCGTCTGTTCATTTTGTTTCTCTTTTTATGCTTCATTTTTATGGTCCAAATGCTTGGTGCTACTACTATTTTTTACCTTCTTTCTCATATCCCCTTTGGAATATGCATGGTCAACCTTTTTATAAGTTTATAAAAAGGATTGGGATAAAAGGGCAAATCCTGGTATACAAGGCTCTCCTATTTGCAAAAGTAGGGGTAAGGGTTGATTGTACACAGTCTTATCCTTGCTTTTTTGCAAAGAAACTGTTTTCTAAACTCGAACCTATGATCTTATGGTCACTTACCACTGCTCCATGGTTTGCATAAAGGAACTGGATAATGTTTTATAATTAGTTGTAGGGGCATTTTACAAGTTTTTTACATATAATGTTTTGTTTGGTGTTGATTGAACATAGATGATTTGGATACATGCAATGAAAAAAGCACCTCATAGAATATTTGGTATGGAATATCAAATAGCAATAGAATAAATCTAATCTTATGTAGGATCCTTATTGTTATTGAGCCTCCCACATTATGGTTACATGTGTTGTTTCATTGCTTTATTCATGTTATTTGTTCTGGTTATTTGACATTATAACTGAAATATTCTTGGCCCTCATGCAGGTGGTTAAATATCTTGCATCATCTTTTGACATGATCAACTCCACAGACCACAAGGGCAACACTGCTTTGCATGTGGCTGCTTCCAGAGGCCAATTAGCTGCAGCTGAAGCTCTAGTCTCTTCATTTCCCACACTGATCTCTCTGAAAAACAATGCTGGAGAAACTTTTCTCCATAAGGCTGTGTCTGGTTTTCAGACTCCTGCATTCAGAAGATTGGACAAACAAGTTGAGCTTTTGAGGAAGTTACGAAGTGGGAAGAACATTCATGTAGAGGATATTATCAATGTCAAGAACAATGATGGAAGAACTTCTCTTCACATGGCCATCATAGGAAACATTCACACTGATCTTGTGCAACTCCTAATGACTGCTCCATTAATAAATGTGAATATCTGTGATGCTCATGGCATGACCCCACTTGATTACCTTAGGCAACAACCCAACTCAGCATCATCAGATATACTAATTAAAAAGTTGATCTCAGCTGGAGGAATGTTTGGTTGTCAAGGTTATAATTCAAGAAAAGCCATAGCTTCACACTTGAGAATGCAAAGCATTGGAAGCAGTCCTGGGGCATCATTTAGAATCTCAGACACTGAAATATTTTTGTACACAGGCATTGAGAATCTATCAGATGCTAGTGCTGATCATGTAAGTGCAGGAATGAGTTCATCTTCATCAGAACATATTCCATATGACTCAGCCACTGACAACCATATCTCAACCACTAGCAAAAGGCCAAGTTCTGTGAACTATGCAGCAGCAAGGTTGAAAAGAGTGCTTCAGTGGCCTAGGGTGAAGGACAAGAAAACTGAAGGATTCAAGAAATCTATAGATGAGGGTTCAGTGGACTCATCAAGGAAATGGAATAATAACAACTGTGATGAAACTCCAACCCCACTTAGACAAAGATTTTCTAGGCCATGTTCACTTCCTAACAACAAAAGAACTCTTTCTGTTAGGAGTCACCAATCAAGTCCAAATGCCAAGAAGAGATTTGCTTCAGGACTAGTCCATGGAGTTATGCAATCTGTGCCACAAGTAAAGGTTTCAGGTAGATCAAGGTCTAGTTCCTTTTCAAAGTCATCAATTTCTTCACCTAGATCAATAGATAAGCAAAAGGGTGTTTACATTGACAATGACATTGCTGGACCATCTTGCACAAATCAACTACCTGATGATGATGGATCACCAAAATTGGCAAAGAGAAATTCTGTTAGTAAGAAATTGAGGGGCCATTATTTCTGTTTTGGTGCACCTGGCCTTAATGTCAAAACCTCAGTTCATAGGAGGCAAGAAAGTCAAAGTTACAAGGCTCATGTTGTTGCAGTGGCTTAATTGGATGAGCTTAGCTAATTCCTTAGTTGTAAGTTTTTATAGATTATATTTTGTTACTTAAGACTAGTTCATCCTCAAGGAGGTGATTAAAACGTCACGTGTTTAAATCCGAGAAACAACCTCTTTGAAAATATGTAAGGATAAGGATGTATACAAGGATTGCTTTTACTCCACCCTCGTTAGTCAGGGTTTAATAAGGAGTGGTTTTAAGGTTAGCTCATCCTCAACTCACCTTGTTAATGGAAAACTCATGTGATAAAATATGCTTCTTATCATATTGGCATTAAATTAGCACAATTTGGTGCCTAGTAATGTGAGAATTAGCTTTGCCAATGCACTCATCAAACCTTCTTGTCTGGGATCTGTACTTTGTTAGATGACTGACAGAAAGCAAATAATATTCTTTTGGCTAATAATATAATAGCGCTTTTAACAAATGTTAAGCATGTTTAGAGTTCGCTTGGTAAGAGTGATAAATGGAGGAATCAAGAGAAATGAATAGAGTTGATAATATCCAAAAAAGAATACATCATATTTCAACTTCCTCTTTTATTTTTTTATAACCCCACCAATGTTATATTAAATATAGGAAAAACATTTTTTCATGTTGCATGAGAATTCAATTCTCATGTTGTGACCCTTCGATTTATGTGCAAAACTTTTCTTTTATTTTTATTTTTTAATAAATGTGGGACCCATCATTAGTTGAGTCACAATATGAGAATTCAATTCTCATGTAAGAAAATCAAATCCCTTAAATATATCCTATTTCAATGTATATCATGACTTGGATTATAATTGATAACGTTTGTTTTGTAGACGTATTAACAATACTGAAGTGTTTTTTGTGTGAAGCGTGTTCTTAATTGATCCAAAAAATTTGTTTAGTTTGTCATAAAGAATAATTGCAAGACATTAGACATGCATTGCAAGGGCGTAGTTATACTTTTTTTCTTTTTTATTGCTGGCCTCACTGTAAAATTTTTAAAGAGCAATAAATTTATAAATATTTGCAAATGAGGAAGTTATAGTTACAACTTTTTTTTACATTTTACAACCATACCTTATCACCGTTGATTTTCGTCAATCAACGGTTATCATTTATTACAAATTAATTAATTAATAAGTTTAATTTGAGAAAATGATAACCGTTGATTGACGGAAATCAACGGTGATAAAGTATGGTTGTAAAAAAAAAGTTGTAACTATAATCTTCCTCATTTGCAAATCTTGAAATTCTTCATATTTAATCAATGTAATATTTTTATAGCTTAAAGAATAATCTTAATTAAGGAAGCCAGATTCACCATTTGCAACATTCAACAAGCTAAACTTAAAAAGATTTATATTAATAATATCTAAGGACACAAAGTCTTTGTTCCATCTTATTTGTTTTTCTTAATAAAGACACATCTATGTATCAAAAAGACACATCTATGTATCAAAAAGACACATCTAATATTTGATAAATAAAATCGAGTAAAAATTGAATTACATTTTGAAGTTGCTAATGAAGTACATGATTAGGTTTCCTTAATTTTATCTGCGTTTTGATCATATAACCCCTCAAAGAAGCCTCGTATTATTAGTAAGACTAAAAACCTTGGTTTTCATTGATTAAAATGATTTAACGTTCAGAATAGAAATGAGTTAAGTAAATGATTTAAGGTTCAGAAGAGAAATTGTTAATAAATAGACAGACTCTCGCGGGCCAGGCTTCACTTCATCGAACCCAAAAGCCCACAACTAAAGGACCTAGGAAAGGAGATAGCCCAAGTACCACTTTTGACTATGTAATGGGTTTTTTTCGTGACTTATCCAAACACACACGTGAAGCACTTTCATTTTTGGGAAAAAAAAAAAAAAAAAAGCTTTTTGGAGAGAAAACAGCTTTTTGACTATGGTGCCGCTTGTTAAAGCGGTGTGAAGCATAAGAACTCGTGTCTACTGAGAACTCACCACAGTGAAGTGAAAGTCGACAGGAAGCGGTGTGAAGCAGAGGAAGCAAAGTGGCGTGAAGGGAACATCTACCAAGGAACTATCGATTTTGTAAAGCATTCTATCACGGTTAAGGCTAACAAGAGAGAGTGTTTTAGTATGGTTATTTATGTTAAAGTTATGTAAAAAAATTTCAGAATGCAAGAATACCACTTATCTAGTGGTATTATTTATTGGGATTCTCCTTCACAATTTTAATTCCTCTGAATCTCATTTTTCCAGGAAAATTTTAAGAATCCATATACCAAACGCGAGTAACTAGGATTTCCAATATGAGTTTTTTAGGAATCTAAAATATTTTCTTTTATCAAACTGAAATGAAGACTACATGATAAATAAATAAATAAAAGATAATACGGGGGTTTGGATATCGTTTAATTGAAAATAATTTATTTCATAATCTCTTTTCAGAGACTTAACTCAGCCTACTAGGGAGTCCATGGTCTGGCGAACATCAAGTCAAGCCTAGTGTATTTCGTAAAATAAAATAAGTTTGGACATTTTTAAAAGCCTCTTTAGAAAATAAGTCATAAGCTTATTTTCGTAGGGTTTAACCTACAAGTCTATTGTATCATTTATTTTAATTAAAATAAATAAAAAATTATTTAAATCATTTTATTTATTTTTTCTAATTCTTAATAGATATAGAAGACTAGATAGAGTTAGATAGACTAAAAGAACTCTGCAAGACCTTATTATTTATTTCTTTTTTCTTAGTATACTAACCATAATTATCTCTTTAAGGCGAGTCGACCCACGGGTATTCTTACAAACTTCAACTCCTTAAGCTGGCTATGTGACTAATCCCGAGTAAAGGTTTAGTCATAGTTAAACCTCTTCGCCTCTCTATAAAGATATATTTGGTGGAAATCAAACATAAGTTCTCTCCCCATCGACTCAACCTGTGTTGTCAATTGAGCTAAACCTATTGGATCATGTCAGATCTATAATTTAGCCTACACGATGCTCATAAGTCAGGCTAGACTCAAAATATTTTACATAGATCTAATCTATTTAGATTAAAGCCTAACTTTCCCCAATCCATTTATTAACCTATTTGTAAAGAATGCAATAATTAATTGTTTTTCCAATCAGCCTAAGGTTAAAGCCAGATTCTTATTGATTTATATAAACAAGTCACACAAAAAATAATAATTAGAGTAAATATCCTTTTGGGTCCTTAACAAAAAATACAGAACCAGTTTTAATCTCTTATAAATAAAAAGTCGACTTGTGGTTCCTATGAAATTCCAGATCTTTGAAATTGTAGTCCTTCAGAAATTCAAAGAAGATTCACATTAGTCTCTCAAAAAGAACTAATATAGGTACTTTTTTTAAGGGATTAAAATAAATTTTGGGATTTTGTTAAGGACCCAAAAAGATATTTAGTGTAATAATTAGATTTTTTGACATGTTAAGTCTAGACTACGTTGACTAGCCTCTTGCCTTTGGGCTGCATCTAAACATTAAAGCTATCACTTTTAGTGTAATAGTACATACTCGATCCAACAAAATCTTATAACAAATACTTAAAATATTCAGAAACGAGCATCTTTACTTTAACAACTGAGAGAATTAAACTTATCGATAAAGTATATATCATGTAAAAGTATGTAAAGTTGTGTCATTTTAAAAGAAGTGTAAAGAATCTTGGGATACACCACCCCAAAAGCTAGCTCAAAGGGTGGGAGTGCGCAAGGCAGCCACATTAGTTGCACATACAACCAATGTGAGACTATATATCTCAACACACCCCTTCACACAAGAGCCCATTGGGCTTGAAGAGTGGATGATGCAACAAGCCCAACCTACCTGTGCTAAGAGAGTCGACAAGAGAAAGTGGGGTACAACGAGACTCTGATACCATGTAAAGAATATTGGGATAACGAGCTAGCTTTTGGGGTGGTGTATCCCAAGGTTCTTTATAAGAAGGAAAGAGATAGATAAAGGAGGAGAGAGAGTTGACAAAAAAATAAAGGTGTGGGTCCCACATCTTTGTGAGAGTGAAAGAATATAAGTTGTGTCATTTAAAAGGATAAACAATTTTCCCTTAAACTTATACCAAAACCTTAAACTATTAGGTTGATTGGTTCTTCTTCTACTTATATAGACTTTAATTAGCCCATTATCAAATAATGTATAATTTCATGACATTTATATATGAGTTTTCATTTTATCCTTTAACATAACAACAAACTTTCCTACACACACAATATTTTATGGGGCCCACACATTTTAAAACAAAAAAAAAAAATATGGCACGCAAAATGAATCTCTATAATATTACACAATCATTTTTCCTACAACATAATAAACATAAAACCCTTTATATATCCCAATAATATATGAAACCATTCGAAACACTTGGTTTAAATATTGGGTAAAGTGTGTATCATTTTAAAGATGTAAAGTTGTGTCATTTAAAGAGAGAGAAAGAGATAAATAAAGGAGGATAGAGAGTTGATAAAAAAAAATAAAGGTGTGTCCCACCTCTTTGTGAGAGTGAAAGGATATAAATATGTCATTTAAAAGGATAAACACTTTTTCCTTAAGTATTAGAGTAAACGTGATTTGCACAATTGCGTCACTTTATCTCCCATATGTTCTCTACACACAACGGTTGAGCAGGAAGAAAGAATATACAAGGAAGATTCAGTGCAAACGCAATCGGTTACCTTAAAATTATTAAATATATATAACCAGTATGAGCCTTGTTATTAATGAACTAACGTGCACAAGACGACGTGAGACTTCGAATTAGTTGACAATGTACATCTTTGAATTTCATAACATACACAAGAATATAATAAGAAGTAAGACTTATTACTTGAAAAATATTCCCTTAAAATAAGCACTTTAAAGTGTAACATAATAATTAAATGATTTAAGGATAGAAATAGTTTTGCTTAGTCACTTTAAAGACATGTTCAAGAATTTTTTGGAACTTAATTAATAGGGGAAAGTTTATTTAATTTCGGATAAGGGGAAAGTTTATTTAATTTTGGATAGATACGGGGAAAGTTCTAGGATTTAAATTTAAATTTATTGTATAATTATAAATCACTAGTTTCTTTCTTCAAATTGTTATATTGAGTTTTATTATGACATTATCATGTAACACCTTCTCTATATACTATCTGTTTTAACAAAACGAATTTGACTAAATATTTAATCCATAAAAATTAACATACAGTTTAAAGCTTACTTCTAGCTTACAGATGCAATGCAGGTCATAGGGTAACAGGCATCTTGTCCCTGTCGTACGTCTATTAATTAATTGAAAAACATAATAGTATGCAGATCGACCGCTATCAAATTATATTACGCTATCAAGAATGTAAACAGAACCTTAATCGCATTTTCATGTACAATATTAATTCCAATTATGTTTTATAAGAGTTATGTTGTAGGAAAAATGATTGTGTTATATTAAAGAGATTCGTTTTGCGTGCCAGATTTTTTTTTGTTGCGGACCCCACAAAATGTTGTGAGTGTAGAAAAGTTTTTGTGGTCATATTAAATGATAGATGATAAACCCTACTAAAAAACTACTTTCCTAACTACAAGTCTTTGCTGTCCATTCGTACCAACCTTAATCGCATGTTCATGTACAACATTAATTCCAATTATATTAACATAATATTGAAAAACTACTTTCCTAACTACAAGTCTTTGCTGTCCATTCGTACCAACAACTTGGTTCTTTCTTGTGAAGGGGTGTATTATATATATATATATATATATATATATATATATATATATATATATATATATATATACGAAAAATTCAAAATTCAGTCACTGGACTGTCCAGTGAGTGTATTGTGACTATATTCTCCCGCGAGAATATAGTGTAAAAATATTATAATGGTGTTCTTCAAGTATTCTCCCAGGAGAATATAGTTATAATATTTTTTGCACTATATTCTCGCGGGAGAATACAGTGCACTGGACCAAAATTACATCCAGTCACTTGATACTCACTAAGCCCATATATATATATATATATATATATATATATATATATATATATATATATATATATATATGAGGCAGGATATTCTTACACCGGTGTAAGAGTTAAAAGTCGTATACTCAATCTTGACCATTGATCCACTTGTATCCAACGGCTCACGTTACTATAAAATTTGAGCCCTTAGATATAAGTGGGATTAACGGATAAGATTAAGAGTGTAACTTACACTTGTAAAATGATCCTGACCCTATATATATATATATATATATATATATATATATATATATATATATATATATATATGGTTTTATTAATCTCATGTTAAAGGAGATAAGTTATCTCATGTCAAAGAGATAAATTTGTGAACTCCACCACCTGAAAAAATAAAGGAAAAGAAAAGAAAAAGGTGACACAGCTATCGAAGAGTGTGTAGGAGAGAAAATCTATATCATGGAACATGAGAATTTTTTTCCCATATATATATATAGGGAAAAGTATCTCTCCAGTCACTGGAGATAAAATTATCTCCAATGAGCTCAAAACGACGTCGTTTTGAGTTATAATATTAAAAAATATATAATGATAAAGTCTAATATAACCCTGCAATATATTAAATTACAAAAACACCTTGATTTCCGTCCTAAAACGACGTCGTTTTGGGCTAACTGGAGATAACTTTATCTCCAGTGATTTGAGAGATCCTTTACCCATATATATATATATATAGGGTAAACATTTCTGCAGCAGCCGTAGAGAGTGTTATCTGCAGCTGATACAGAAAAGTGGGCCCCACAGCTTTTCTCAAAAAAAAATAGGATCTGGTGCCGTATCCTGACTTGCTGTATGTGCAGCTGCTGCAGAAATCATTTTGCATATATATATATATATATATATATATATACTACATACATACATACATACACACATACACACACATATATATATATATATATATATATATATATATATATATATATATATATATATATATATATATAGTAGAATACTTTGACACCTGTGTCAAGTTTGAAATTTGACATTACATCTGAGAGCCGTTAGATAAAAAATGATCAATAACTTTGATTTGTAAGCATGTCACACCATTGATCTTTTTTGATCTAATGACAATCAGATGAGGTATCAAATTTCCTATATATATATTGTACATCATGTTTTTATATTTTTGAAATCAAATATATTTTGTTTTGAAACATATTTTTAATTTTTCGAATTTTGTATAGTTATAATTAAAAATATTTTTAAAAACAACTTTTAGATTTATCTGAATTTAAAAATATTTATAATTCACGAAGTTGTTGTCAGAAGAAATAAATTTATTTTTTATTCAACGATTCCATTCACCTCAGAAAATGAAGTAAATAAGAAAAAGATCTTTTACCAAAAAAAAAAAAAAGAAAAAAAAAAAAGAAAGAGTCATAGACGTGTGACGTTCATGACAATATATTAAATAATTAATTCGTATTTACCAAAAAAAAAAAAAAATTAATTCGAGAATCATATGAAATTTCAAAGGCAAAACATTGACTTTAAAGTCTACTTTTCGAACAAATTTTCAGTGGAAGGAATGCATGGTACATCTGTCCAAAAAAGAATTTTTTTTCAGGAGATGATAATATAAATGAAAAGTTTGGTTCAAATAAATTTTATTTTTTCATTTAAAAAAAGGAGTACCTTAGTGGGTATCTACGAAGCACCGACACTTTAAAACCCCTGAAGTATCGTGTCCACACTTTTCGACATTCTCGGACACTCCGACACTCCCCGACACTCCAACACGCGTTATAGAAATTCAATTTTTTTTTAAAGATTGTGTTGTGTTGAGTTTTATTTCCAACTATTAGATTGTTTGATTAGGATTACTATTTTATTGAGTTTAATATGAATATTTGTGATATCTTATGTTTCTTTGTAAAATTTATGAATATTATAAGTTTAGATTCATTTTTTTGTTAAATTATTGAATATTAAATATAATATACACTACATAAATTAAAAATATTATTTAATATCAAAACATGTCTTAGCGTGTCGAAATCTAACATTTTTTAAAATTAATCTATTAAAATGTTGTGTCATATCATGTCACGTGTCCCATATCGGTATCGGTGCTACGTACGTGGTGCGTCACCAAAAATCTATTTCTACTTTTCTGTGCAGTTTCTTTCGTCATGGCCGAACGTCACCATTTTGCTGCCACTTGCCAACAACATTATTCTTATATATTTTTTTACAGCACCAATTTTCACTTGCCTTTCATGAAATATGAATAAGGAAAGATTCAATTTCACTTTTTTTCTCTGTATATGTTTTTCTTAGACGTGTGGAATGAGAGGATATAAAATGAACTTCGGGAATAACATTATCCTAATTCGAATTGTTTTAGAAAATATCACCAAGGAATAGTTTGAATTGCTCACTGAGCTCAAACTTGGCTGCTGCGTTGTTGGGCCTATCCAGAACACTAAAAAAAAGAATTATTCTAACTTAACCAGTAATACCGAGTTCAAGGTTTAAGTATACAATTGAACTAAAAATTTGATAGGAATAACTTTATTGCGTTTGTAATTTTATCCGGCTCAAGTTCACATTAATCAGCACATGCTAATTATAATGCTAGAATTTTATGTGTTATGAATAAGAAATTTGATTATAAAATATAAGATTTTATAATTCTCATGTTGAAGGAGAATTGAAATATCATGTTGTAGAAATAAAAAGCATGTGGGACCCATGTGTTAAAAAAATTATATGTACGATCCATGTCAGCACGGAAATCAAAGGATGTGTAGGAAAATTATAATTCTCATGTTGAATAAGAATTATAAAATCCTAAAATATATGTCTTTTTGCCAAATCATGACCTAACACTCTTTATAAATATAAACAGAATCAAAAGATTTGGGATTCGGATTTTTGTTACTAGTTTTCTTGATAGGTAATATTAGGGGTGTTCGCGGTTTGGATTGGATCGGTTTTGGAAGCAAAAATCATCCGATCCAATCCCTTCGGTTTGATCATATAATCATCCATTCGGTTTTGATTTTTTTTTCAAATCCAATCCGATCCAATATAATTTTTTTCGGTTTGGATTGGATCGGTTTTCGGTTTTTTTAAAATTTTAAAATTTATTTTATGATTATTGTGCATATAACATCTTTTGTATATATTGGCTTTGTAAATTATTATTTTTTTGAAATACAAAAGCATTAGTAAACTATAATATAATTTTTTTTCTTGACAATGAGATACAAAGCTCTACATAGATAAAATTTTATTGATGAGATGTGACTAGACTTTTTCTTGGGTTTAATTGATGGGTTAATGGGTCTTGGGTTTAGAAACTTTTAGGCTATAATTAGGAAAAGACCCAAATAGGTAGAATGGAATTAATATATTGGATCGGTTTGTATTTGATCGGTTTTCATCAACCCATCCAAAAACCGATCCAATCAATTAAAATTTGTGGTTTTTAATCGATTTTTGGTTTTTCGTTTATCGGTTTATTCGGTTATCGATTTTTCGGTTCCATCACCGCGGTTTAAATTGGTTTGGATCGGTTGATGAATACCCATAGGTAATATTACCATGAGACGAATTCTATGGAACGGTGACCCAAATGTTACGTTTTGTCAAAAATTTTACCCAAATGTCACGCAAATGATGTTTTTTACCAGACTGCCACGTGCCATAATGGAACAGTGACCATTTTGCCACGTCTTGCCAAAGAAATTACCAGACTGCCACGCCAGCAGTAAATTTTCCTAGAATGCCACGTAGGATATTTCGCTACACAGTGTAGCGAAATATGCTTGCAAATAATTCGCTACACAGTGTAGTGAATTATGTCACATCAGAATGCACAGTCGACAAAAATGATACGTGTCAAACAGGTAGTAATTCGCTACACTATGTAGCATATTATGTTTGCGAATGATTTTTTTGACACGTGTCACACTTTCCCAGGAAAAAGCTGACGTGACATAATTCGCTACACTGTGTAACAAATTTTGTCTGCAATATGACCACTATTCACGAAATTATTGGCCACAAAATTTGCTATCACTGGTAGTGAATTATGACACGTGGCAGTCTGGTAAAAAATAATGTTCGCATGACATTTGGGTAAATTTTTTGACAAAATGTATCATTTTGGTCACTGTTCCTGTCATAATTCGCTACCAGAGTTAGCGAATTTCGTGACACGTGGTCATATTGCAGATGAAATTCGCTACATATTGTAGCGAATTATGTCACGTCAACTTTTTCCTGCGAAAGTGTGACACGTGTCAAAAAATCATTCGCGAACATAATATGTCACACAGTGTAGCGAATTAATACCTGCCTGACACATGTCATTTTTGTTGACTGTGCTTTTTGATGTGACATAATTTGCTACATTATATAGTAAATTATTTACAAGCATATTTCACTACGCAGTGTAATGAAATATCTCACATGGTATTATGAGAAAATATACCGTCGGCGATCTCATGATTTTTTTGATCAGACATAATCACTGTTCCGAATTCTGTTCTATCCTGAATAATTGTGTAACGTCGTTGAACACCTTAAATCGTCTGAAGAAAAGAAGTTCCGTTGACTTTAATTGTTTGATAACCAACACCTGGATACGAGATGGGCAATTATTGCCAAGATGAGCCAAACTTTCCTTTCAAACTTACGTCATTCCAAATTCAGTTCGAAATTGCAAAGAAAGTTCCACATAAGCATTAGCCAATGATCATCATTAGCCAATCGAAAAGTAGATTTTAAAGTCAATGTTTCGCCTTGGAAATTTCATATGATTTTCCAATTAATTTCATATGTTTCGCCTTTAAAGCACGTCTATGACTCTTTCTTTTTCTTATTTACTTCATTTTCTGAGGTGAATGGAATCGTTGAATAAAAAATAAATTCATTTCTTCTGACAACAACTTCGTGAATTATAAATATTTTTAAATTCAGATAAATCTAAAAGTTGTTTTTAAAAATATTTTTAATTATAACTATATAATACTCGAAAAAGTAAAAATACGTTTCCAAACAAAATATTTTGATTTAAAAAATATAAAAACATGATGTACAATATATATATATATATATATATATATATATATATATATAGGGAAAAATGTTTTTTAAGAGAGAGATGGACACAAAATAAAAAAAATTATTTAAAATTTACATTAAAAAAACCACTCATTTCTTTCCCATGATTTTCATTCTCTGTGTCTATCTTTCTCCTAAAATGACATAACTTACATCATTTAAAATGACAAACATCTTTCACAAAAAAAAATGACAAACACCAAATCCACACATATATATATATATAGAGTAAGGATATTCTTACTACCAAATTTTTCTACTACTAACTTACTACCTATCTAATCACCATTGAATCAAAGAGAGAGAATGCTAAAAAGTTTTTGAAAAAAGAGAAAATGTTGATCCAATGGTGATTAGATAGGTAGTGAGTTGATAGTAGAAGATTTTGGTAGTAAGAATATCCCTCCTTCTATAAATATATATATATATATATATATATATATATATATATATATATATATATATATATATAGGAGGATTATATTTACAAACTTTTTATTTATAAACTACACTATGTTCTCTCGGGAGAATACTAGGTTACACTATGTTTGTCCAGGAGAACATAGTGTAATTTGTAAAAAAAAGTTTGTAAACGTATTCTTTCTTTATATAAATATATAGGGTAGAATCATTTGACACCAGTGTCAAATTTGAAATTTGACATTTTATCTGTGAGCAATTAGATTAAAAAAGATCAGCGACTCTGATTTGTAAGCATATGACACCATTAATCTTTTTTATCTAATGACTCTCAGATGAGGTGATATATATATATATATATAAGAAAAAAATGTTTATCCTTTTAGATGACACAACTTATGTCATTTAACTCTCATAAAAAATGAGACCTGCACCTTTATATTTTTTTATCGACCCTCTCCCTTTAACTATCTCTTTCTCTCACTTAGAATCAGATAAATCTACGCCCTTTAACATCATTCACACTTTTCCATTTATATAAACATGGCAGATACTACTTATCCTTTATATACTCATACATTGGCTGTTTTTCGAGGCAGAGTCAACCTTTTCTGTTTTGGCCTCTCCTTTTGTGTCCTGTTTTCGCTTGCAAATCATTTTCTCAGCATCTTCTGCAGTTATGGGAACTGAAACACCAACATTTGACAACTTTCACAATGAAATTGTGAGTTTCTCTCTGTCATTTTTTAGATTCAAACAAATGACTGTTGGAGTTATTAGACTTGAAAAATAAAACATTATTCACAAATCTAGTTTTCATTGTTCTTCAGCATACCTGGGGTATAATTATACCGTATATTGTGTTTCCTTTTGGCATGTTTTTTCTCATTCAGATTATGTTTTTCCGATTTTCATCGACCTTTGCTGCTTACTTTGTTGTTCTTTTCTCTGTTCAGTAGCCTCTTATTTGGCTCGGTAATATCCACGACTTACCGAGAGTTTTCATAAATGGGATTAATATTTCTCATGGAGATAATTTTATCTTCCTAATGAGATATATAGTCCCACATTGGTTGTCTAATGTGGAGTTTATAAGGCCTTGGACACTCCCACCCTTTGAGCTAGCTTTTGGGATGTGTATCCCAAGGTTCTTCAGTCGTCCCTCACTTTCTCTTGTGGACTCTCTTAGCACAGGTAGGTTGAGCCTGTTACATTATCCACTCTTCAAGTCCAATGGGTTCTCGTGTGAGGGGGCGTGTTGAGATATATAATCCCACATTGGTTGTATGTGCAACTAATGTGGCCTTTATATTGTTTTGAGCTCTCCCATCTTTTGAGCTACTTTTGGGGTGATATATCCTAAAGTTCTTTACACTTCCTATACACAATATAAAAATATGTGAGACAATATGAAGCAGCTATGTGAAAAGAAGAAAAAAGAAAAGAAAACATGAGCCACATATTTTTACGTGTGTAAATTATTTCTTAGAGAAACATTAATCCATTCCAAAACCATTTTCTTAGTACACATGTTACAGCACAAACTCTTTTGCATTATGCCTATGGTTATGTAACATAATACAATAATTTATCATCATGAAATGGTCCCATGACTTCGGGCTTTAGATCCTCGTGATTTAATTTTAGGATTTTATAATTCTCCTATCATTGCAAAAAAAAAATTACATGCACAGCCCTTAATTTTAATGTAACTTTAGTCAAAGTTACTGTATTTTATATTGAGAGAAATATAAATCATGGTGGGAGAAAGAGATAATTTTTTTAAACTTATTTTTTAATTTAAATATTAAATAAAAAATAGTGATTTTAACTTAAATAACGACAAACATTTTTTCCTTTCGTTATTCACAAAATCACATTGCAAAATCTTGTCTACAGTACTCTACAACACAGAAAGAGAAAAAAGATGAATCATGCATACCCTTCATTATCCTAGTTCTATTGCACACACTATAATGCGTAACACAAATTATATCATAATAAATTTTCGGTTATTTTATCTTTTAATATAACAAAATTTTTAATTTTTAATATAACAAATTATTGACTACTTGGGCTATGGGGTACTTGGTCGAGGGGAGCACAAATTGGTTGGTAATGAGCTAAATGAAGAGTATATACGTGGAAGGATGCCTTAAGCTTTTGGATTGAAATGTGGTGTCGGACTCACTTGGTATATTTGAAGTAGTTTAGTTTTGGGTTGAGATGTCATATCAGACGCATTTGATGTAATTGGAATAGCTTAGCCTATTGGTGGTAGGGCTTCCCCTAGACCCGCGTTACACTCCTATCTCAGCAATCCCAAAACGAGCATCATTTTGGGATTTTAAAAAAATCCAAGTTATTTTTATAATTTTACTTTCCTTTCGTATCGTATGTTTTGCTAAAATACAATACATTTTTATCTCAAATATCAAAATTACATCGTTTTGAGTTGCAATACCTGCAAAAATTTAAATAGAGGCGTAATTGTAGTTTCAGCACATTAAATCTTTTGTATGAATTATTTTTAGATGGATCTCTTTTATTACCTATGAATGTACATTATAGATAATATATTTTTGTTTGGATACAACGGTGACATTAAATTTTGAACCTATAACCTCATGCACATTACTTAAATCTCTCGTCACTAGATTAATCCTAGTGATTTGTTATAGATTATGTGTTTTATAATTTTCATTTAACATGAGAATTGAAATCTTCCTACACACCCTTCGATTTCTGTGTTGATGTAGGTCCTACACATAATTTTTTTATAACATATCGGTCCCACATAATTTTTATCTCTATAACATAATATTTCAATTCTCATGTTACATGAGAATTATAAAACCCATACATTATATATGAGGCTTAAATTGGAGGCTCATTTTATTTATTGTTATTTATAACATAGATTGCAGGACAATCAGAAAGAGAGAGGCAAATTAATGAGTGGCTTCCAATTACTTCTAAAAGGAATGCAAAATGGTGGTACTCAGCTTTCCACAATGTCACTGCCATGGTTGGAGCTGGTGTTCTCGGTCTCCCCTATGCCATGTCACAGCTTGGATGGTATATTTCTAACCCTGCTCATTCCATTCTAAACAAAAAATAAATAAAGAATATTATTTTGAAACATGTTTTAATCCCATAGTCTTATAAGAAAAGAAAATTACAATGCATACATTCTAAGTTTTATGAATCTAATGTTTTCAAATAGTAATATTGAAGGTTAAGACCCAATGAGTTGGATTTTGAGACAGTATTAGAAATTTTTGTAAACCAAGTGTTTGTTGATTTGAGAGAATCACAATGTCCCATACAGGGGTCCGGGTGTAACTGTACTTATCCTTTCATGGATCATCACATTGTACACACTGTGGCAAATGGTTGAGATGCATGAAATGGTTCCAGGGAAACGTTTTGACAGATACCATGAACTGGGTCAGCATGTCTTTGGTGAAAAGCTAGGTCTTTATATTGTGGTGCCTCAACAACTTGTGGTTGAAATTGGGGTGAACATTGTCTACATGGTCACTGGGGGAAAATCATTGCAAAAGTTCCATGATACCGTGTGTCCAAGCTGCAAAAAGATCAAATTGACCTTTTTCATTATGATCTTTGCCTCAGCTCACTTTGTACTGTCCCATCTCCCAAACTTCAACTCCATTTCTGGTTTATCACTGGCAGCAGCAGTTATGTCCTTCAGGTATAAGCTTGTTTCCATTCCATTCTATATAACCTGTTTTTGTTAATTATCTATGAGAATTGTCAAATTCTGATGGTTGAATGAGAATAACACAACGAAACACTGAAGTCAATGTTGAGATATATAATCCTATCCGAAGGTATTTTACATGGTATCAGAGTCTCGCCGTCCCCTACTTTTTCTTGTGAACTCTCTTAGCACACGTAGGTTGGGCCTGTTGCATCATTCACTCTTCAAGCCCAATGGGCTCTCGTGTGAGGGGGCGTGTTGAGATATATAGTCTCACATTGGTTGGATGAACAACTAATGTGGAGTTTATAAGGTCTTGGGCACTCCCACCCTTAGAGCTAGCTTTTGAGGTAGTGTATCCCAAGGTTCTTTACGGTCGACATGTTAATTTGAACTTTAATGTTTGTTTTTTCCTACAGTTACTCTACAATTGCTTGGGCAGCTAGTGTACATAAGGGTGTTCAAGAAAATGTACAATATGGTTATGTAGCTAAGAGTACTTCAGGAAAAGTCTTTGACTTTTTTAATGCCCTTGGCAATGTGGCTTTTGCCTATGCTGGGCACAATGTGGTGCTGGAAATCCAAGCAACAATACCATCTAAACCAGACAAGCCATCAAAGGTTCCTATGTGGAGAGGAGTGGTTCTTGCCTACGTAGTTGTGGCTTTGTGCTACTTCCCTGTTGCTATTATTGGTTACTGGATTTTTGGCAATGGGGTTAAGGATGACATCCTCATCTCTTTAGAGAAACCAGCATGGCTTATTGCAATGGCTAACATGTTTGTTGTTATTCATGTAATTGGTAGCTATCAGGTAAAATTCAATTTCTCTTATTCTATATCCTCGTGGAAAACTATGTTAATTTACATAGTACTCATCCTTCTTTTGTGGTGAGTATTAAAGTAACTAGAACTATGCAAATTGCTGTTTTGGTGTTTGTTGATGTAGATTTACGCTATGCCAGTGTTTGACATGATTGAAACTTTGATGGTGAGGAAATTGAATTTCAAACCAAGCACTATGCTTCGTTTTGTTGTACGTAATGTATACGTGGGTAAGTAAACTCTTTCTGATGGAAACAAAGTAATGCATTTCCAATGAATTTCCTTTGGTTCTGTGAATTGATATAGGGAAAAGTGTTTATCCTTTTAAATGACACAATTTATATCCTTTCACTCTTATAAAGAGATGAGACCCACATCTTTATTTTTTTATCAACTCTCTCTTCTCCTTTATCTATCTCTTTTTTTTCTCTTAGAATGACATAACCTTACATCTTTTAAAATGATATACACTTTACCCATTGATATATACCCTTTTTTCTCTTTCAGCATTCACAATGTTCGTTGCTATTACCTTCCCATTTTTCAGCGGTCTCTTAGGATTTTTTGGAGGGTTTGCCTTTGCTCCGACAACATACTTTGTAAGCCATATATTAATAAATTATAAATTTTAATTTAGTAAACTTTCATTAGTATAATTATAATTTTGCTTAACGGTTAATTTTCCAACTTAAATTTTCAGCTCCCCTGTATCATGTGGCTTGCAGTCTACAAGCCAAAGAGATTCAGCTTGTCTTGGTGCACTAACTGGGTATGTTTGAATCTTTGATTTTGGCTTTTGCTTCAGATATTCTCTTTTTATAAAAAATTTCTGATAATCCCAAGTTTAATCTTGCTCCATTTATTACAGATCTGCATTGTGCTTGGCGTATGTTTAATGGTTTTATCATCTATTGGAGGATTGAGAACAATTATAATTGAAGCTAAGACATATAAGTTTTACTCTTAAAAGTCCTTTTGGCCTATGTGCAATCATAATTGTTATTATTTTATTATTTTGCATGAGTACTTTTGATTGGAAGTTGGTTATAAGCAAATATTTATTGTGAAAAATATTTGTAATTTTAAATGACATAGTTGTGTTATATTGAGTGAAATGATTGTATTTTGATGTATAATTATTGATATTTTATTGGAAAAATATTTTTGTTTTTACTGTTGAACATATGTTTCTATAATGGGATGCACTTATTTTTAAGAGAGTGTGATAAAAAGACTTTGAAAATATGTAAGAATAAGACTATATACAAAGATTGTTATTACCCCATTATCGTTAGTTGTCGTTTATTAAGGAGTGATTTTAAATCCTCAGCTTAACTAGTACATGGAAAACTCAAGTGATAAAATATGCTTCTTATTATATTGGCATTAAATTAGCACAATTTGGTGCCTAATAAGGTGAGAACTAGCTTTGCCAATGCACTTATTAAATCATTTTGTCTAGGATCTATACTTTAGGATCCGTTTGGATGAGTTTATTTTCTTTCCAAAAGCTTCTTTTTTCAAGAAGAAAAAAAAAACACTTCTTATTTTAAGTTCATTTGAATGTCTACTTAAAAAAAAACATAAGTCACAAAAAATAATAATCAAAAATATACTTTTTTGTGGGATTCGGTCGCCTATTTTGGTCCTTGTCGATCTCTATTTTTATTCTTCTTGTTTGGGCTTTGGCAACCTGGGCTCCGGCCTCGATCTTCACCATAAGCATGTTGCATGTCTTCAATGTCAATGTATTTATCCGACCTTTGTCTGAATTCCTCCAAATCATTGACATGGTTTTTGTATATAGACTTGGCCAGAGAGGATTCACCATCCAATCCAGAGATTTAGATGCAAATGGACTGCTTCAATTAGATTTCGCACTTTGAGCGCGGCTTCCTTGAAACGATCGAGACACTTTCGCAATGTTTCTCCCTCCTTTTGTCAAATCCGACCTAACGCATAGGCCGGCATGGGATGAGCCTTACTAGTAGCAAAGCTCAAGCGAAACGTACGTGCAAGGTCCTCGAATGAATCAATCGAGTTCCTAGGCAGCCTCGTGAGCCATATCATTTCCTGACCTATTAGAGTAGTTGCGAAGATCCTAGCCTTGATAGGTCCAGTTATCCCGTTAAAGAGTATCTCCATCTTGAAGGCCTCCGGATGGGCCTCAAGATCTTGACTCCCGTCATAGGGTGGTATTTTAGCCTTCTTGAACCTAGTCGGGATTGCCATTTTTATGACCCTTTCAGTGAACGGGATGTCATTAGCATCTTCATCATCATGGAGGTTGTCGTTGTTGGCTTCTCGGCCATATCCCTGACCCCCAACCTCGTTGTGAATCCCGTCCCGAGTACCTCGACTATTACCATTTTCTTGGTTTTGCCCTTCCTGTCTTGTTCGTCCAGCTCGGCCATTGATATTTTGATTTCGCAATCCGGTTTCCAAGGCTTCGATCTTTTGGGCATCTTGTCGTTGTTGCGCCAGGAACCTGTTCTCAATCTCCTGCAACCTTAATAAGATTGCATTTAGGGCGATATTTTCAATGTGGTTGTCAGCTCCGGGCTGCTCATCGTGTGGAGGCTGGTGCGCCTCGAGTTATGATCGGCATCGACTTGGTCCATGCCTCGCCTACCTGCGCCTCCACTAGTATTGGATTGCCGAAATCCTAAAGGTGGTCAATTGCATATTGATGTTGTGGCGGGGGTTGGGTGTTGCCTGCTGTTCCACGCATGTTTGTCATCGTGGAGTGGGAATCAAAATTTACGGTTTCCCACAAACGGCGCCAATTTTCGGTCCTTGGTAAACCGCGAGTATTATCGTATAGGTATGCGCTTAGAGATAGATATCTATGAGAGAGATATCTAATTGACTCAAGGCCAATATATCAATCATTGTGCACAAGTAATAGGCTTATAGCCAAGTTGTGGGTGTGCATACTTAATATTGGCAAAAACAATAATTAAGTTAAAAAGTGTGTACCTGAGAGGTTTCAACCCTTTATTTATAGAAGGGTTACCTGTAGGTTTAGAATCCTAATAAGAGTGCAATTCCTTGATCGTTTGTGATCTAAGGATCTTATTTGGATAGGTCTTATCCTTTGTTGGATAAGTTGGTGTGATATGAATCCAATCTATAACAACTACGACATCTAAGAGGAAGTAATTAAAAAATCGTATAATGACATCTAACCCAAATTTAAATAATTTGTTTTCGGTACCTATCTCTTAGTAAAACAGCACAATCTTTAATGACTTTGTAAAAATATTTGCAATATGTTTTTTATATTACAGTAATCAATTAAAGCCTCCTTCTCACTACCAATTCTTGAATCTTATGAAATTGAATTATTATATTCTTAGATCGCCTATGGAAGACAGGATTTTTACATAGTGCAATAACAGACTTGCCGCAAAATATTGTCATGGGAATACTCTGCTTTTGATGTAATCAACACTTATTTTCCAGTTATATTGCCTATGTAGTGCAATTAACTGTTGTTTTTTATTTTGCTTAAGTTGTAAATTGGGATATAAATGGTCTTGGTGGCACGTTGCTTTGTTAAAAGTTATGCAAATATGGTGTGCAAGTGTATACTACAAGTAATTAATAAGATATTTAAGACACTAATATCATTATGGCACATTTCACGATGCAAAGAAATTGCAATTGTTACCAAACTCCTTTAATACGGGTGGTAAGGAGCCTGCGCCCTTTAACCAGAGGTCTCGAGTTCGAGTCCTGGTAATGGAGAAAAAGGATTTGGGAGAGCCACCCCCGAAAGGGTTCGAAAGTGCTCGATGAGGATTAGTCTTCGGTTACGGCCGGAGGATACCTTTAAATTTATTCAAAAAAGAAATTGCAATTGTTTTATAAAAGAAAAGTAAAATAATTTGAAACAGAAAATTATTTTTAGATTTTTAAAATTGAAGTTTAGAATTTAAATGAGTTGATCCAAAAAGGATAAAAGGAAAAAAAAAATTCTAACAGCTATGAAAAATCTTGAAAAGATTAACAAACTTTAACAACAGAGGTCATGAAAATAATAGTGTTTAATTAAAAACCAATTGCTAATAGAATGCTTGAAAAAGTAGAGTTGCTTCACAACGATTTTAGTTCAACAAGGGATTTATGTTGCTATTGTTTCTCAACACAGCATTTTTTCTTAAAATCACAGCCGCCATATCTCTATGGCAACTGTAAATTTCAAAGCCATTAAATATCATCCCATAAGGTGTATCATGATGAACTCCATCCCTTAAGCTTTATCCACCAAATAATCTCTTATTTAGTGTCCACATGCTTGAAGTGAGTTTTAGTGCTCTTTGTTTCTCAACAACTAACACCCAAAATAATTGCTTAACTTTTGCCAAAAATCAAACAATTCAACTCTTAAAATCAACTTGCAAGCAAACTGAAATCAACATTATAAATTAAGAAAGCATTCTATTAACAAAAAGATAAGTTAGTCAGTTATCTCTCTTTTAGTTACTCGAAAAAGTGATATTTATAAAAAAAAAAAATTGTTTGTACATTTCAGCACACAGTGTATTATTCATAATACATAATATACTTTATAAAAGTTTGTAAAAAAAGTTTATAAATATAACTTTCTCCTTAGTTAATTATTCATTCCTTGCACTAGCTGATATATATTAGCAACTGATGTATTTTTTTTTATACAACTGATTATCTTTCAAGGGTAATATTTCTTTCAAGTTGCATAAAAGAAAAATATCTTTCTACACTCACATAGTCACATTGATAATTGAGCTACTATTTTTTTTCTCTCTTTTGGTGGACCCCACAATTGTATGAGTGTAGGAAAACATTTCTCTTATGTAACTTGAGAGAAATATTACCCATCTTTTAACTCATAAATAGTAGTTGTTACAATAAAAAAATAAAAAGTAGTTACTGACCTGGCTTGTGTGTAGGGGTGTAAATGGGTCAGGCTGGCCCAGCCCGGCCTACATTGAGCCTGACCTAGCCCGACCTTTAAGAAAATGTAGAGAAGGCTTAAGCTTATAAGAAAACATTTTTTAACAAATAGGCCATATGCCAATTTTGTTGGACAAGTGGCTTCAATACTCAAGAGGGGGGTGAATTGAGTTTTACAAAATCTTTTCGCAAAGTACCTCCTTTGATGTTTTAAAGACTATTTCTTCAATAAAGCGATATAATAAGAAATAATCTAAGCGTAGGAGCAAGAGAAAGAATAGCAAAGTAATCAAGCTAGTATATAAAGACAATCTAAAATGGCAATTTCAATACTTAAATAAAGAGATTAGGGTTAGAGAAACTGCAAACTAGATGTATCTTGGTTCGGTCACCACCACTGTGACCTACGTCCAGACTGAAGCCGCTTGATCAATTCTTTTCACTAACTATCAAGCTTGAGGGTGCTTGACAAACCACTACAACTTTTCAAGACTTCGGGCTCTTGATGCCTTACAACTTTTCACTCCAGATTTTCTTAGGAATTTGGTGACCTTTCAAGTGTATAGGGTTCACTCCCCTGACTACTCAATAAATCAAATGAAGGTGTTTAATAATGACTAAGTACTCTCAAAGTACAAATAATACAAGATGAAGAACAATGGTATATGACACTCTCACAAGAATAAAGCTCAAAGAGATTTTATGATAAGAAGACAAGAATAATGCAAATAGGATGAGAATTAATGAGCAATAATGATCAAGAAGTGTGTCCCATCAATGGGAACAGTAGCCTCTATTTATAGAGGGCCCCCAAGGCCTTTTTCCTATTCATTTTCGCAAACTAGCCGTTTTATAGCCGTTATTTTTGTCTCTGTACAGTGGGTAATCAATTACCATTGATTGGATAATCGATTACCATGAAGGGTAATCGATTACCATGGTTTGGTAATCGATTACCAACCTGTCAACAGGTTGGATTTCACCCTCACATGGTTTTCTCTTGATTTAAAACAGTTTCAAATATTATTTAAACAGTTTATGAATATTGAAAATATATTTTCATGTTAATCGATGATTTAATGCATGTATTTGAAAAATACTTTGAGCTTTGTTCACGTAAGGAATCAATTTTACAAATAATCCTAAGTCCTATATATTATTTTGAGTTTGGACTTAGAGACTTCTCTTGAAGCTTGAGTCTTGATCTTGTTTGAACTTCTTTTTGATGGTTGCACCATGAAACTTTCTTTCCATGCTTGTTTGTCATCATCAAAATCGTTGAACCTTTATGTTGAGTGCATTGGTTCCACAATCTCCCCCTTTTTGATGATGACAAACTCAAATTGAGAAAAGGATTAGTATAGCATGTGTTTAGATAAATATATTATTGACACTCCCCTTGAATATATGATTGATATATAAGGTGTCATCTATTTTCCTTTTTATATTTGAATTTTATTCTCCCCCTCTTTAACTGAATATATGCTTATGATTTTTTTTAATTTTCGTATATTTCTCCCCCTTTGGCAACATCAAAAAGCATGAGTAAACAAAGAGGAATCTTGAAACAGTTCATGCTAAAAATGAGAAGAAAACAGAAGAGTGCATAAGAGTTCATAATAATCCAAAATCTAATCAACCATAGTTCATAAAGTTAGAGTTCTAGAGAAATAAAATATCCAAAGTAGCATGGCAAAACAGAAGCAGAAGAGAAGTCCAAAAAGCATAAAGAAGATATCTAATAAGAGCTAAAAGTCATCAGAGTCATGTGGAGGCGGTGGTGGTAGAGATGGAAGAGGAGGAATGTTAAGATGATCCTCAATGCGCTTCAGACGAAGCTCCGTATTAGCATGCCTAGAGTTCATAGTGGCAAAGCCGGATTCCATAGTAGTCTGTAGCCAATTAAGAGATGTGAGAATGGATCCCAAAGTATGGTCCGCTGAGGAAGAAGAATTAGCCGGAGGATCAGCGGCTGGAGGATGAGGGTCCTCATGAATGTCAGCAGGAGCTGCTCCGACGTCAGGAGGATCAGTCGTTTTACACCAGATGCCATTGATTTGTTTGATTTGCATTTGGGCCAGCAGATGCATTCCAAGTTTGTGTACTGCATTGGACAGAGTCTCATCTTCCATGAAGATTTGCTGATGACGCAGAATCTCAACAATTACAGTAGCATAAGGAAGTGCCCCTGAGGAGTTCTCAGCTTTAATCATTTGAGAGCAAATATAATAAGGCCAGTTGAAACTAATTTTTGAACGGATAACCCACATCAGAAAAATATCAGCATCAAGCACCCCAAGAGTAGTTAGAGGACCTCGGTGACAACATGTGAGTGACCACATAATGTAGAATCCGGTTGTCCATAGTTAACAGAGACACGCTAAACTTGGATTGTGTGACTATGATGCCGGGTTCCACAATGGACTGCGTGAAGGCATATTTGTCATATTCGGGAAAGGTATACACACCGTACTTGTGGCCAGTGTAGGCAGAACCAATTATACAGGGCCATTCCCCAGGAGGTACCGAGAAGAGCTTGCCCTTTATGTCAGCTTTGAGTGTATCATTTGCAAAGCTAACAGTGCAGTAGAAGGCTCGAATCATATCTTCGGAATATGGCTCTTTGAGGAGAGTCAATTCGAGTATGCCAACATAAGTCAGGAGATCACAAATCTCAAAGCCTTCATCACTCATGAACTGGATATCCAAGCATTTTGAAGCGATGACTGGGCAGGAGGCATAGTGTTCCTCGAATGTGGCATATTTAGCAGCCGTAGAGAAGTATTTGCCATGAAGACATGAACCGCGTGGCCTCTTGCGAATTGGGTTAGATGAGGAAGCCATAGAATGAAGTGATGAAAATCCTACAAAATAAAATTGTGCCAAGTTAGGTTCCAAATAAATAGCTCACCATTCAAGTCACAAAATATGAGTACAACTAAGAAATCAGAATGGGAAGGGGTGCAGGCACATGAGATGAATATATGTAAAAAAAATCTGCATGGAAGATTCATGTCCGGGAATATATAGTTCAGCCAATATTACACAAATATAGTCATAAGGATGATATGGCTAATGCAAAAAAGAAGGAAAAAAAGAAGAAGGGCTATTTGGCAGAAAGCCATACTGTTCAATGGAAGAACAGTGAGGGTGAGCCACAAATAACTGATTCAATATGATTCGAAAACAAAACAACAAGACGATATGATTCAATATGATGGAAACCCATAATTTGAAAACAACAAAACAATACAATATGGGCAAACAGATTCAACAATATGCGCAAAACAGGACAACAAAACAACAAAACAAATAACTGATTCAATATGATTCAAACCCATACTTTGAAAACAAAACAACAAACAAAACAAAAAAAATGGCAGAACAAAACATAACGATTCGAATTGGAGGATTCAGTATGCGCAAACTCAAAGATGGAAATCCCTAAATTTGGGGATAGATGGACAGAACATATATATGAAAGGGTAGGGGAACAAATGGGGAGACCCATAATCGGTCATGAAGAGGAGGATGCAAAAAAAAAAAAAAAATTGAGATTGTGCAGCGATACAAAATGGGCAGAAAGGAAAAAAAAAATACTGAACAACAATCTAAACAAATCTAAACATAATTGAAAAACTTTGCAGCGAACAAAAATTAGGAAAAAAAAATATGACAAGCAATCTAAACAAAATTGAACATCTTATATCCAAGAACAGAAGTAGAGCATTTTGATTAGCATACACCACAATATCATTCATTGGGGAGGGATGCATTTCAACTTGTTCAAAATAATGCATCAAAGGTGAGAGCATATCTTGGAGACTCGGTGAAAAATTTGGGAAAAAAAAGGAACCCTAGATCAACTGGTTCAGAAAAGCCCAAAGGTGGAAGGAGAGAAACTCAAGAGGAAGCACCACAATTTTGAGATTTGAAGAGAAGAGTTCATATGTGGGTTTTGGTGGGGAAAGCGGGTTTAATTTTTGGTCCTTAAATGAAACGCTGAACACGAGTGGTAATTGATTACCATTGATTGGTAATCGATTACCCTTCTTGGTAATCGATTACCTTTCTTGGTAATCGATTACCAATGCATGGTAATCGATTACTAAAGGGTGCTGGGCAGATTTGAGCCTCGAAACAGAGAGAAAGAAAAGGGGGGGAATCCATGTGACAGATAACAGATATAATCTTGTAATTTTATACATGGAAAATGATTACAAAAATTATGTAATACGTTTCAAAAGCAAGATTAGTTGAATTAAGCATGAGATGAAATGAAGAGATTTAGCAAGTAATGATACAATCATATGTATGATGGATCAATGAGACCAATTTCTCTTCTTAAGTTGTAGAATACTTCCTTTGGGAGTGGTTTGGTGAAGATGTCTGCCAATTGCTTTGAGGATTCCACAAATTCCAAGATGCAATCTCCACTTTGCACATGATCTCTTATGAAATGATGTCTAATATCAATATGTTTAGTTCTAGAGTGCATGATGGGATTCTTTGTGAGGTTTTATGGCACTAGTGTTATCACACCTTATAGGGATGTGATCAAGTTCAACCCCAAAGTCCTTGAGTTGTTGTTTCATCCAAATGATTTGAGCACAACAACTACCGGCCACCACGTATTCGGCTTCGGCCGTGGACAAAGTCACACTATTTTGTTTCTTGCTATGCCAAGATACTAAAGAGCAACCAAGAAAGTGGCAAGTGCCACTAGTGCTCTTCCTATCCAATTTGCATCCCGCAAAATCTGAATCAGAATAGCCTATTAGCTCACATGATGCACCATTAAGGTACCATAATCCCATTTGTGAAGTGCCTACAAGATATCTCATAATCCTTTTTACGGCACTTAAGTGTGATTCCTTAGGATTAGCTTGGAATCTAGCACACATGCATACACTAAACATAATATCGGGCCTACTTGCGGTTAAGTAAAGGAGTGAGCCGATCATACCTCGATATTTAGTAATTTCTACGGATTTACCTCCTTTATCCTTGTCTAAAGAACAAGTTGTACCCATGGGAGTATCAATAGCTTTGGAGTTGTCCATTCCAAATTTTTTTAGTAACTCCTTGCAATATTTAGCTTGGTTGATGAATATTCCATCCTTTTGTTGCTTTATTTGGAGACCAAGAAAGAAGTTGAGCTCTCCCATCATGGACATCTCAAATTCACTTTGCATAAGGTTGGCAAACTCTTCACAAAGGTGAACATTAGTGGCACCAAATATAATGTCATCAACATAGATTTGTGCAAATAGTAGATGATCATTTTTCTTCTTTATAAAGAGAGTTGTATCCACTTTTCCTCTTGAAAATCCTTTTTCTAAAAGAAATTTACTCAATCTTTCATACCAAGCTCTTGGAGCTTGTTTCAAACCATATAAAGCCTTTTTAAGTTTAAAAACATGGTTAGGTAAGTTATGATCTTCAAAACCGGGAGGTTGATCAACATATACTTCTTCTTGAATATATCCATTTAAAAAGGCACTTTTAACATCCATTTGAAAGAGTTTAACATCCATTTGAAAGAGTTTAAAATCCATTATACATGCAAATGCAAGTAACAATCTGATAGCTTCTAATCTAGCAACGGGAGCATAAGTTTCATCACAATCAATTCCTTCCTCTTGATTATTTCCTTTAGCAACAAGTCTAGCTTTGTTTCTAGTTATTATACCATTTTCATCAAGCTTGTTCCTAAAGACCCATTTGGTTCCAATTATTGGATAATCATTTGGTTTTGGCACAAGTTCCCAAACTTGATTTCTTTCAAATTGATTTAGTTCTTCTTGCATTGCCAAGAACTAATGTTCATCAATAATTGCTTCATTTATGGTCTTAGGTTCAATTTGAGAAACAAAAGCTAAGTGATTACAAATATTTCTAATTGAGTTTCTAGTAGTTATCCCTTTAGATATATCACCAATTACCGCATCAATGGGGTGTCCTCTTGCTACTCTCCAATCTTGTGGTAGATTGTTTCCATCATTGGTTTGTTGACTAGGTGTTTCTTCATTGTTTGCTTCCTTTTCTTTTTGCCTTTCATTTTCCTCTTTGTCATTCAAGTTTATGTTTTCCATGCTTCCTTTAATATCATCATCACAAAGTTCCTTTCTAGGCAAGGCATTGTTAGTCTCATTAAATACAACATGAATAGATTCTTCAATGACCATTGTTCTTTTGTTATAGATTCTATAAGCTCTACTTGTGAGTGAATATCCTAGGAATATGCTTTCATCAACTTTAGAGTCAAATTTGCCAAGGTTTTCTTTTCCATTATTTAAAACAAAACATTTGCAACCAAAGACATGAAAATATGAAATATTGGGTTTTCTCCCTCTGTAAAGTTCATAGGAAGTTTCCTTCAAAATAGGTCTAATTAAAGCACGGTTCATAACATAACATGCGGTGCCAACGGCTTCCGCCCAAAAATATTTTGGAAGATCATTTTCATTTAACATGGTTCTAGCAAGTTCTTCCAATACACAATTTTTCCTTTCTACAACTCCATTTTGTTGTGGAGTCCTAGGAGCGGAAAAGTTATGTTCAATACCATTTTCTTCACAAAAGAGTTCAAAATCTTGATTTTCAAATTCTCCACCATGATCGGTTCTAATTGAAATAATATTTGAAGATTGTTCATTTTGAATAAGCTTGGCTAATCTCTTGAATGATTTAAAAGCATCGCTTTTATATGTAAGAAATAAGGTCCAAGTATAGCGAGAATAATCATCCACAATGACCAAAGCATAGTAATTGCCACCAAAGCTCATAGTTCTAGTTGGTCCGAAGAGATCCATATGTAAAAGTTGTAAAGGCTTTGAGGTAGAAACAATATTTTTTTGATTTAAAGGAAGCCTTTATTTGTTTTCCCATTTGACAAGCATCACAAACTTTATCTTTTTCGAATTTGAGCTTTGGTAACCCAATTACTAAGTCTAAGGATATCAATTTACTCAATTGACCCATGCCAATGTGTGCTATTCTTCTATGCCATAACCAAGAGTCATCTTCCTTACTAATCAAACATTTATCGTCATTTGAAGGCATACCATCTAAGTCTATCATATAAATGTTATCCACTCTATGACCAATAAACTTAACTTGCCCATCAATTATACTTTCGATTTTACAAGAGGTTGAGTCAAAAATAACTCTATAATTTTTATCACATAATTGACTAATGCGAAGCAAGTTATGTCTAAGGCCTTCGACAAGTAAAATATTTTCTATAGAGACAGAGAAGGAATTACCAACTTTTCCAATGCCGAGTATCTTTCCTTTGTTGTTATCACCATAGGAAACATGTCCATGCTCTTTCTTTGTGAATGATTGGTATTTAGTTACATCTCCCGTCATGTGACTTGAGCACCCACTATCCAAGTACCACTTGGAGCTCTTAGCTTTCAAACAAACCTACATCACAATGTCAAGATTTAATCTTTGGTACCCACACCATGTTGGGTCCTTGTGTGTTAGTCTTGGGCTTAGTTCCCTTAGGAACCCATGCTTTCTTTTGCCCAATAATACCATTCCTTCTCACTTTACATGTGGACGCACTATGACCTTTTCTACCACAATGAAAGCATTTAATGAATGGGATACTTGTCATGTAGGATGGAGAAATGAAAAAAAAATTATATGATTTTTCTTGTGTGCTAGTGTCAAAGCCTAGACCGGATTTGTTAAACATGCATCTTTGTTTACCAAGCAACACATTTAAGTTATCTCTTCCACATGTGAATTTGCTTAGAATTCCATTTAAATCATCAATTTCATTGCATAGATCTTTACATGATGTACATGATGATGAAGATGCTCTAAGAGTTTTAACATGTCTTAGTGTTTCATTATGCATTTCTTCAAACATGTCAGACAACTCATCATATGAAGGGGAAATAGTAGAGCAAGATGAGTTTACCTCGGTTTCGGATTCATTTTTGTCCTCATTTGCCATTAGACATATATGTTGAGTTTCTTTACTTGATTTCTCCGGTGGTCTTCCATCTTGCATGAAGCATAGGTTTGCTTCTTCCTTGGAGTCATCATCGGAGGAACTGGATTCGTCATCCCAAGCAAGATAAGCCTTCTTGAAGTTTCTTCTATCCTTGCCTTGCTTCTTTTCATTTTTGTCTTTCTTTTGAACATTTGGACAATCCGATTTGTAGTGACCGACTTTTCTACATTCAAAGCAAGTGACGGTGAGTTGGGAGGATCCTTCATCTTTAGATCTTCTTCTAGGAGGAAATGATGATTTCTTTGTGAAATTCTTCTTAAAGAATTTTCCATACTTTTTTACGAAGAGACTCATTTCATCTTCATCAAGATCATTTTCGGAATCTCCATCTTCTTTTTCCTCATCCTTTTTTTTGCTTGGTGTTGAGGCTTTCAAGGCAATTCCCTTACTTTTCTTGATGGCTTGTTCCTTCAAGCTTATTCTGGTTAGCTCCATTTCATATTCTTGAAGCTTGCCGAATAAGGTTGCAAGATCCATGGTTTTCAGATCTTTTGATTCCGTAATAGCCATCAACTTGGGTTTCCATTCTCTATTGTGCACACTTCTCATCACCTTATAAATCAACTCAAGGTTAGTAAAAGATTTATCTAAAGCATTTAAATGAGTGACAAGGTGTGTGAATCTTTTTTGCATACTTTGAATACTTTTATTTTCATGAATCTCAAACATTTCAAATTCTCTAGTGAGTGCATTTAATTTTGTAAATTTAACATCACTAGTTCCTTCATGGGTTATTTAAAGAATATCCCACATTTCCTTTGCATTCTTACATTTTGAAACACGGAAGTATTCATCACGACCTAAGGCATTTGTGATTAAGTTTTGAGCTATAGCATTCCAATTTCCTTTCTTAATTTCATCATCAGTGTAATCATCTATATCTTTAGGAACATCTTCATCTTTCTCATTTTTCATAGTAGGTAATGTATACCATTTTTCAACTATACTCCATACTCTTAAATCATTAGATTGAAGAAATATTTTCATTCGACTCTTCCAATAAGAATAATCGACGCCATTGAAAAATGGAGGTCTAGTACTAGAAGATCCCTCAAGGGGCATATCATAGTTCAAAGAAGCCATCCCTTCTCTTGAAGCGGTTAAGCTCTTTACACAAGAGTTCAAGCTCTGATACCACTTGTTGGACAAGTGGCTTCAATACTCAAGAAGGGGGGTGAATTGAGTTTTACAAAATCTTTTCGCAAAGTACCTCCTTTGATGTTTTAAAGACTATTTCTTCAATAAAGCGATATAATAAGAAATAATTTAAGCGTAGGAGCAAGAGAAAGAATAGCAAAGTAATCAAGCTAGTATATAAAGACAATCTAAAAAGGCAATTTCAATACTTAAATAAAGAGATTAGGGTTAGAGAAATTGCAAACTAGATGTATCCTGGTTCGGTCACCACCACTGTGACCTACGTCCAGACTGAAGCCGCTTGATCAATTCTTTTCACTAACTATCAAGCTTGAGGGTGCTTGACAAGCCACTACAACTTTTCAAGACTTCGGGCTCTTGATGCCTTACAACTTTTCACTCCAAATTTTCTTAGGAATTTGGTGACCTTTCAAGTGTATAGGGTTCACTCCCCTCACTACTCAATAAATCAAATGAAGGTGTTTAACAATGACTAAGTACTCTCAAAGTACAAATAATACAAGTTGAAGAACAATGGTATATGACACTCTCACAAGAATAAAGCTCAAAGAGATTTTATGATAAGAAGACAAGAATAATGCAAATAGGATGAGAATTAATGAGCAATAATGATCAAGAAGTGTGTCCCATCAATGGGAGCAGTAGCCTCTATTTATAGAGGGCCCCCAAGGCCTTTTTCCTATTAATTTTCGCAAACTAGCCGTTTTATAGCCGTTATTTTTGTCTCTGTACAGTGGGTAATCGATTACCATTGATTGGGTAATCGATTACCATGAAGGGTAATCGATTACCATGGTTTGGTAATCGATTACCAACCTATCAACAGGTTGGATTTCACCCTCACATGGTTTTCTCTTGATTTAAAACAGTTTCAAATATTATTTAAACAGTTTATGAATATTGAAAATATATTTTCATGTTAGAAATGTATTTGAATGTTAATCGATGATTTAATGCATGTATTTGAAAAATACTTTGAGCTTTGTTCACGTAAGGAATCAATTTTACAAATAATCCTAAGTCCTATATATTATTTTGAGTTTGGACTTAGAGACTTCTCTTGAAGCTTGAGTCTTGATCTTGTTTGAACTTCTTTTTGATGGTTGCACCATGAAACTTTCTTTCCATGCTTGTTTGTTATCATCAAAATCGTTGAACCTTTATTTTGAGTGCATTGGTTCCACAAATTTTGTGAAGCCTGGCCTAAAGCCTTGTAGGCTGGCCTATTTAATTTATTATAATAATATTTATTTTATGTGGTAAAGTACCAATAGCAACCCTAATTTTTATGTGCACCTCCGCTTCTCACTTTCGGCTTCGTCTAGGGTATTATGTTGACTTTTTCTTGTTTGTCATTTTATCTCTTATGAGAAGTACTAGTGCATGTATGAATGAAACTTTCTTTGCTCTATACAATTATTTTCTTTGCTTAGTATCTACAGTGGGAGGCCTCCAAGGTCCGTAGGCCTTGTCATGCTTTCTTATTTTTAAAAATAGGTCGGGCTTGGTCTACAAATAAAACCTTTAGTAGGCCAGATAGGCTGAATTTTTTTTACGTAAGCTTGGGCCAGGAAGGCCAAAACCCATCCTAAGCCAGCCCATTTACACCCCTACTTGTGTGCTACTAGAATCAAGTGGAAAAAAAAGATGTGGGAGAGCCACCCCGAAAAGGGTCCGACGGTGCTCGAGGAGGATACCTTTGAATTTATTAAAATATATATATATAAAAATCAAGGGGAAGCACATATAACAACAAAATAACATGGTCCTAAAAAATGAAACATAAAAATAGTTGCAACCTAAATGCAGATGGGTGAAAACAAGTGCCCCTCTGCTTTTAGAAAAAAAAAATGCTACATATCCAAAGGAGAGAAAGGAAAAATGATGGAAAATGCCCTCTACTACTCACCAAGGCTTACTTTAATACTCCTTTTTGTATGTACCCAATTGATCCTCAAGCCACCTTCTTTTGCTCCTTTGATTCGTACACAAAATCGAACGGACCAGCCTGATCCTTATATTCTGAGCAAGTTATTAGAAAATCACAGATTTGAAGCACATCTTATGGTACAATTTGGGGTTTCTTGTTTTTGTATAATGGTGGTGGTGGTTTGCAAACAAGGTTAAGGTTATGTGCACAAAATGAGTATTCTTCGATACTTGTGATGCTTTGTTGAATTTTTCATTTTCTCTTATCAGTTGTGTTCTTGCTTTATTCATTACATTTCCTACATTACCCTTAGGGGGTGTTTGGTTGGGGGATTCATGGGAGTTTGATAGGCAAATGATATGTGGGTTTCTAAGATCACCATGTTTTGGAGGCAGGGGTTTCTGAAGTTGCCTATGTAAATGTGATGGCCGGGAAATCATGTTTCGACGTCTATTTCATACAATAGTTAGCTATCAACTTCCCACGTGATATATGGTATTGTTCATTAGCTACCAAAATGACTTTATCGTGTAATCAGCACATTACCAGCCTACCCCTGAATTGCGCGCGAAAGTAAAAATGGTGTCGTACCTTAAGTCACGCTCGGAGAGTTGGTACTTGTCACTCTCTTTCAGAACATAACTTGCACAGAGGAAGAGGGAGAGTAACATGGAAGTTACAGATGTGCAAAATAGTGTTGACCATGTTAGTGTTTGTGCCTGCATTTGGATTGCCCCTTGGGTGTTTGTGCTCTATGCACATAACTCTTGGGTACATTTTTATTATAAAATTCCACAATTTTGAAATTAAACAAATGCATCACATTATAAGAATAATTTTGTTGCCAGTGATAAATGTGATCAGACCGAAAGGAAATCTAATTATAATAATTCAGTCTTAAGTTAATATGAGATATTAAGATGATTAAATAATGTAATAACGTAATACTGTAAACTTAGTTAACTAATGTTTCTTAGCCATCTAAAAAAATGAAAAGATAAAAAGAAAGGATACCTCATAAAAAATTTGTGCTCCAAAGCAGTTGAAATAGTAGTACTAAGCTAATAAATTAGTAGTATGTGTGACAAGTTAAAAATCGGAATGATGGTAAATGTGTACAAATGAATAAATAATCTGAATAACAATTAATAATGCTCAGAAACAATGAGTGTCATGCGATGGAAGAGGTTAACTTATCTACTATTGCAAGTATATACTTGAAACTCAGCAAAATTGGGTTCAACTGTGCCTCTATCCACCATTCACAATCTATGGGCCAAACTGAAAGTTACATAAAAAAGTTTAAAGGATCAAAATTTGTTGGACTTGACAAGTTTACTTTTTAAATAAAAAATATTATTTAATAATTTCTATCCAACAAATATTTGAGTGATGGTCTCATTCATACTCATTAAACTTCCAATATTGTAGGTTATGGGCTTATGGCGTTTAACGTTACTCTTGGGGACAAATTTTTTCGTATTAAAGTTTTACGTAATTATATTATGTAAATTTTTTGTTTTTCTATAGATTTATAAATTTTATTAAAATTCCACTAATTTAATATTTATACAATAAATATACATTTTTTGGTAGGGGAGATAATATCTACTATCTTTTTATCTTATTATCTCTTATTACCAAATTTTAACCGTTGATTTTTGTCAATTTAATATTTATAATTTATAAGAAAAATGTTTAACATAATTATAAGGGATAAAAGTAAGGACCATCGGCTTTTTTTTTGTTTTGTGACAATCTATTTTGCATTGCATTCATATTTATATAATACTATTTCTACTTCAGATGATCAAAATTAATATATAGATAATGTATTAGATTGTCACATAAAAAGTGAAAAAAATGAGATTTATAAAGGCCAGCCATGTCTCTTCTTTTTTGGGCGATTTCGAGGGAACAATCTCGCTTTATTTGAGGGAGAGCGTTTCTGTAAAATGATTCAAAACTAAAATATTTTCGTAATTTTTTTATTAAAATAATAATGTTTTAATTTTTTTTCCTTTTTATTGCTTTCATTATCATAATGATTAATTACCCAGAGAAATATGATTTTTATAACCGTGCTTATCGGATAATAATGCCAAAAATTACAAATCATGAAATATTATAATCATAATGATACTAGACTTAATTGGGCAGCATATTAATATTTGATTGAACTCCATGAATGGACTCAATAAACACACTATTAATTAGAATTATGTTAGATTTCTTCCTTAACCTATATATATTAAGGTTAAGCCCAATGAATTATAATAGTTCTACAAGTCAATGAGCATAAAATTTTAGGGGACAAACTAAAATTCTTCCGTCCTTTGATAAAATCATCCTACACAAATTCCTCTCTAGTTATTATTAATATATTGTGTTTTATATATGGCTTTATGCTTCGATCCTGGTGTTAATTTTATTTTCAAAAATTCTTAAGAAAATATTGAACCCTTAATATTTTTCATTTCCCAGGAATAGTGATGTTCAAAAAAATCAAATGATCCAAACCAATCCATAAACTGAACCAAACCAGTTCCAAAAACCGATTTTTATAAAATGGTTTAAAAAACCAATCCAGTTTTTTTAATTTTGGTTTAGGTTTGGTTATCCATTTTCACAACGATTTGGATATCCAAAATAACCAAACCATATCCATTTTTAATGGTTTTTTAATTTTACTTTTATTGGATTTATTATGTTTACCTCTTTTTTTCTCGTTGATATTTTATGAGAAAATGTGAGTTAGAATAGAAAATTGCATTTTGTGTCTAGAAAACTCAAATATGGTTTTTCATATGGTGGGTTTGGTTTCTACTCTAACTCAAATATGGTTTTTCATTGATAATGGAGATTTATCTTTATGTTTTTGCTTATTGCGAGCATATATACGGTTAAAACAAGAATTTCCATGATTGTGAGCATCACTTCTATATGAATGAATGAATCTATGATTGATTGCTTCAATAGTGGGCCTGCTCATATTTAATCAAAGTAGCCTAGATATTTTTAGCAAAATATATATATAGGGCCTTCTCATGTTTAATAAAATAATCTAAATTTTTTAGCAATAAATAAATAAATAATAAAGCTATTTTTTATTTGTTCAAAAAAAATAGCACAACTCATCAAAAACCGGTTTTGAAATTGTTATAAAATCGGTTTTGAACTTGATAACCGGTTTATGGTTCAAATACCACTAAACTACATCAGGTTATTGTGTAGAAGGCACCATTTAATATATTTATTATATAATTAAGTATAAAATATAAATTTATACATATATATCCGGTTCAAGCAGTTTAACCCGTGACCCACCGGTTGAACCATTGTCCCAGTGACCCGGTACCTCGACCGGGTCAATGACCGGTCCAGTTCTAATAAGATTGAATTAACCTCACTAAGATGGGCCACAGGTTCTGTTGAATTCTTCTTCTCTAAGAACAACGCCTTCCTTGCAAGTAAGCGCCTCAAGCTTTTCCAACGTATAGCTTACCTCAATGTTGGCGTCTACCCTTTCACTTCCATCTTCCTCGTTTTATATTGCTTGCTCCCTGCGCTCTCCCTATTCTCTGGATTCTTCATTGTCCAAACTCTTAGTGTCAGCTTCTTCCTCTACTTGCTAACCATCACAATATGCCCAGTGCTCACTTAACTGTTATGGTTCAAGGAATCCTTGAGGTGATTGCAGGTATTGAGATTTCTTTAACTTTGAACTCAAAATCTGGAGGGTAGGATGATGATGACATATATGTAGATTTGTATATAGTGAAATGGAGCTTCCTGATGATTCCACCAATTGTTATATATTGCTGTGATGAACACTATTGCCATTGTGGTTGCATTTTCTAGGATCGTTTATAATGTAGTCCCACAATGGATTAAGTTCATTGGAGGATCATTCTTCAGTTTCTCGGTGCTTGCTCATTTGCAAATGGGATGATGGGGAGGAGAGGAAAGACAAAAACTATTATTCTGTTTGTTTGGGCAGGTCTCATTGCAATTACGTTTTCTCTACTTTGGATTGCCATTAGTCCATCGGGGGGAAATAATCTTGTTCGATACTGGAACATCTATATCATCATAAAATTAGCTCTTCCAAAAGAGATTTTTTACATTCATAGAGACTTGACAATTAATGTTTATAATATCAAATAGTAGTCTACATTCACATCCTTTACACTTAATGTTGGTAAAAGAAGACTTCACTAGTGGCATGAATTAAGTCATCCTTTAAAACTTTTTGCACAACAATTCAGGCCGTGTTTGGTAGGAGAAATTTTTTGAGATTTCTGGGAAAGTGGAAGTAGTAATCCTATTTATCCATGTTTGCTATAAGGTTTCTGAAAATTTTCCCAAAAATCTAATTTCCCCGAGATTTTGTTTTGTGTACAATTTTTTTTTTTCAAAATGCCATCCAAGAATACCATCAAATGGGTGGTATTCTTCGAATCCCAGGTGTTGGAAAATTTTCACACTTTTTTTTAGACAAAATCCGGTAATATTTTGTCTATCAAACAACTTTTTGATAACATTCCCATAAAAGTAATTTTCCCACCATATTTTTGAATATCATGAATCCTAGACAAAGAAAAAACTTATCCTCTACCAAACGCCCTAGGTGAGACCAAGTAGCCAATGACAAATAAATAAATAAAATAGAAAATTTGAAATTCACCGTGAACATACAATCAATGAATCAGAATGATTTATCAGACAGTAGACGTGAAATAAAAGAGAACAAGGGGGATAATAATAGGTGATCAGAAGAGCCATATATCAGGATAGCTGAGAGGAGCAAATTTTCACAATTACATCTTGCAATGTGTAGTTAGAATATATAGAATTACTTAAAGGTCACCTAATAATTGTAATTTGTAACACTTTAGAAAGAATATTAGAATGAAGTTTTCATTGCAAGAAACAGAAAGAAAAGGGGAACGAAGGTTGGAAAACTAGATTATTAGAAGGCCATACACTTATATTTGATAATTGATAAATGCAGTCAGAGGAGATTCGAGTATCAGAATGAAATAGCTAGTTCCAAGGGTTTCAAAATTAGTCAGCCAGTGGCCCCAGTCATGTAGACTTCACACTCTTGTACGCTTCTGGTCTGTTGTACTGGTGTCCTGCCTCGGCCTCCTTTCATGGCACTTCGGTTTACCAACGTGAAAAAGAACTACTTGCGTGAGTAAAAAAACAAGGCATCGACAGAAGTTGTTTCTCAGTGATGCTTGAAAGGGATATGTTTTCAGTTGTACTGAAGGAAAACAATAAACACAGCTTTAGGGTTCGTATGAATTACTTAAAAACAAAGTTTTGGAGAGGAAAAAACTCTTTGTCCAAAGTTTATGTTAAAAATAATCATGAAAAGGACAAAGCTAAGGATGAAGTACTAAAATATTTGTCAAAAGAAGTTGTGTTGTACCTCAGCTAATTGTGTTGTCCTGTTCTCTTATGTTGTTCCTCAGGTCCATCAAGCCCAACCTTATAAAAGGAATCGGGATATATACAATATTAATCTGCATCAGTCATCAACATCTAGTGGTCCTCTACATGCTCTATTCAAATAAACCACCTTCAGTTGTCCATTTATGCTATGCAGGACATCACATATGCCAACAAAGTACACGTTTGATTTGTCACCAGCAATGAATTCATATACCCTGTTGTTCACTTCAATAAAAATGACACCAGGTACCTTTTCCACACCTTTGTCCCGCATAACCTTCCTTGCCATCCGAGCTTTACTCCACCTACCAAGAGCAGCATAGGTATTGGACAAGAGTGAATAATTCCCACAGTGGTGAAGCTCCAACACTATGAGATGACGCAAAGCTTCTGCTGCTAGCTCGGCATCACCACATCTAGTTGAAGCAGCAAGAATGGATCCCCATATAGCTGCATTTGCTTCAAAGGGCATCATCCTAACTAGTTCTTTTGCTTCTTGAAGATAGCCACCACGACCAAGCAAATCAATCATGCAGTACTCAATCTTTGGTTCAATCCCATATTTGGACCTCATAGACGCGAAATAATCGCGTCCCACCTCAACCAAACCAATATGGCTACAAGCCGAAAGAATGGCGATAAAGGTGACTTCATTCGGCTTGACTCGATCCTTCTCCATGCAAGAAAATACATGAAGTGCCTCCTTTCCTAAACCATGTAAAGCAAACCCAGCAATCATTGTTGACCATGTTATAACCGTTTTATGCTTCATATTCTCAAACACATGGAGTGCTTTACTTATGTTCCCTGATTTAGCATACATATCTATGAGAGAGTTATAAAGAGGAACAATCTTACGCAACCTACGCTTCTCAATGTAGTTATGAATCCATTCTCCTAACTGAAAAGCACCCAAATCAGCACAAGCAGAGAGAACAACCAAAATTGCAATTTCATCTGGCTGCACATTCTGTAACTGCATTCTGCGGAAGAGCATGATAGCTTCATTGGGATCATGACTATGTGTGTAACCAGAAATAAGTGCAGTCCATGAAACAACATCCTTCTCGCTCTCAGGCATAAAATCAAACAAATTGCGTGCATTAGCCATCGTCTTACATCATGCAGCTTTCGAATCAATGCCAGATTCATAGATAAGATGACGATAATTTATATAATATATGATTATGTGTGTGTGCGTGCGTGCTTTATGTATCAAATATACAAATAGATGAAAGTGCAGATACAATGTACTATGTTCATGAAAACAAGAAGCTTAGAGAAGACAGTGATCCTTCTATTTCCGCTGTAATTTATAACTATTTGAAATAACTGGTGGCATTACTACACTCTGTTGATTTGAGTAAAAATAGAGTAGAATCTCTGAAACCAGTTGACTGTTGTTATTGTGTTATAAATACGGCTCACTTCCTAGTGTTTTTTTGCATCCCATAAAAAAATGTAATTTACTTAAAAAATAAATAAGTTCAGAAATCAATTATAAGAAATACACTTCTTATTCTTAACGTTCAATAAATTTTAAAGGATGTAAAGTTGTGTCATTTTAAGAGAGAGAAAGAGATAGATAAAGGAGGTGAGAGTTGACAAAAAATAAAATAAAGGTATGGGTCCACACTTTGTGAGAGTGAAATGATATAAGTTGTGTCATTTAAAAGGATAAACATTTTCCCCTTCAATAAATTACAAAAAGAAAATTAAAAAGTTGTTTATTAGGTAATTAGCTTTTCAACATTATAAAAACCAATATATTTTGGTAAATAAATTTAGGGGTTAAATTTTCTATAGCGGCATAAGAGACACCAATATATTTTCATAAATAAATTAAGGGCTTTAATTTTCTGCAATGGCATCAAAGAATGTATGTCTGTCTCAGAAACCAGTGGTGGAGCCACGTCGAACTTGGGGTGATATAGGCCCGGGCTAAAATTTAATAAATTATATTTATTATATATAATTATATAATTAATTATAATTTGGCCCTATCTAAAAATTAAAATATATTTGGTGAGAGATTTGGATAAGTTGTATTAAGTTACGTGTTCAATTCCCATTTGTATAAAAAAATTAAAATATATTTAATAAATTAAAAAATACTTAATAAAATTATAACTCTTCTTTGCGCTACCTGCTCAGGTGCTTTGTATTTAATATAATTTAAAATATTATGATATGAACTAACAAAAATAAAAAGATACATATATAATTTTTTGGCTCGGACTCCAATTGGATCCTGACTCCACCACTGGCAGAAATATTCCTTTTTTTTAATGGAACCCACTAATTTTTTTTTTAAAAAAATTAGCACATAGTATATTCCTGAAAATACATTGAGCCGCAAAAAAACTATTTCTGCAATAAACGCAAGATAGTTTTCTGATAAAAAAAATTTTTGGTAAAATTTTTTCTGATAAATTTAACATGCCCACAACTTATCTGCCTTAAGGTCACTATTAATTTTGCATCATTCTTATAATTAAAATCCATCTCACACCAAAGTAATAAATTCTATATTTTAATGCATCTAAAAGGATAAAAGGGTTTAGAATTTGAGGAAATTAAGGGAAGTGGCTTGGTGGGTTCACTTGGAGAGTTGGCATTTGTTCAGCTTATATAGTTAAATTATGAGTTGGCATTTGCCTGAGAATCACACAATGTGGCTCGAGCTTGACGGGCCAAACCTTGGTGCATTAAGAGCATATCCGCTTATTAAGTGTTGTTGATTTTTGTTTGTTCATGGAGGATTTGAATTCAAAATCATTGATTGAGTTTAAACAAGCCATTATCAGTATGGGTGTTAACGGGCCGAACCAAGCCAAGCTTTATCTTAAAAGGTTAAGCCTGCATTTAAATGTGTCAGCCTGATTAAGTCTGTTACCTATTATAAATATAATTATCTGCATGTGGCTTGACTTATTTACAAAAAATAAAAGTTTGGTTTAGCCTGTTTAGAAAAAATAAGATAACATAAATTTATCCAAACAAAATATACAATCAATAGCCCTAGTAATTCCATAAATATTCATAAATTCAATGTATATTCAAACAGTATACTATTGAATAAAATCATTCAAAAAGTCAGTTTAACCAATAAAATGGGGTGAAATGGATTGAGGAGAGAGAGGGAGAGGACTATTGCAAGTAGTATAAAAAATATAAAATAAAAATAAAAATTAATATACTAGGTTAGCATGAGAAGCTCTAAGGTCGAGGTTTTGAATTGGAACCTGAGACCTTTTTATTAAACGAGCTTTTATACAAGTCCAAGTCTGGTTCCAACAACTAATTTTAGACATATAAGCTCAGGCTTTCACGAGCCGAGCCAAAGGCCCCTGATTTGTTTACCACCCCTAATCAGTTGATTCACCTAATTGGTGGTTAGGGAAATGTTATTAAATCAATTCAATTTTGTTTTTTTTTAAGAAAAAAAAAACCCTTCAAATAACATCACATTTGAAGGAAAAAAAAAACACAATTCAACTCAGAGACAAGAATTAAAGGACGAGATTTAGAGATTGAAAGTGAAATAAAGAAGCGAAGCTCCTCTAACTGTGGAACCAATGCACTCAACGAAAAGAACATAAAGGTTCAACGATTTTGACGATAACAAACAAGCATGGAAAGAAAGTTTCATGGTGCAACCATAAAAAAGAAGTTCAAACAAGATCAAGACTCAAGCTTCAAAAGAAGTCTCTAAGTCTAAACTCAAAATAATATATAAGACTTAGGATTATTTGTAAAATTGATTCCTTACGTGAACAAAGCTCAAAGTATTTTTCAAATACATGCATTAAATCATCGATTAACATTCAAATACATTTCTAACATGAGAATATATTTTCAATATTCATAAACTGTTTAAATAATATTTGAAACTATTTTAAATCAAGAGAAAACCATGTGAGGGTGAAATCCAACCTGTTGACAGGTTGGTAATCGATTACCAAACCATGGTAATCGATTACCCTCCATGGTAATCGATTACCCAATCAATGGTAATCGATTACCCACTGTACAGAGACAAAAATAACGGCTATAAAACGGCTAGTTTGCGAAAATGAATAGGAAAAAGGCCTTGGGGGCCCTTTATAAATAGAGGCTACTGTTCCCATTGATGGGACACACTTCTTGATCATTATTGCTCATTAATTCTCATCCTATTTGCATTATTCTTGTCTTCTTATCATAAAATCTCTTTGAGCTTTATTCTTGTGAGAGTGTCATATATCATTGTTCTCCAACTTGTATTATTTGTACTTTGAGAGTACTTAGCCATTATTAAACACCTTCCTTTGATTTATTGAGTAGTTAGGGGAGTGAACCCTATACACCTGAAAGGTCACCAAATTCCTAAGAAAATTTGGAGAGAAAAGTTGTAAGGCATCAAGAGCCTGAAGTCTTGAAAAGTTGTAGTGGTTTGTCAAGCACCCTCAAGCTTGGTAGTTAGTGAAAAGAATTGATCGAGCGGCTTCAGTCTGGACGTAGGTCACAGTGGTGGTGACTGAACCAGGATACATCTAGTTTGCAATTTCTCTAACCCTGATCTCTTTATTTAAGTATTGGAATTGCCTTTTTAGATTGTCTATATATACTAGCTTGATTACTTTGCTATTCTTTTTCTTGCTCCTACGCTTAGGTTATTTCTTATTAAATCTCTTTATTGAAGAAATAGTCTTTAAAACATCAAAGGAGGTACTTTGCGAAAAGATTTTGTAAAACTCAATTCACCCCCCTCTTGAGTATTGAAGCCACTTGTCCAACAAGTGGTATCAGAGCTTGAACTCTTTTGTAAAGAGCTTAACCGCTTCAAGAGAAGGGATAGCTTCTTTGAACCATGATATGCCTCTTGAGGGATCTTCTAGTACTAGACCTCCATTTTTCAATGGCGTCGATTATTCTTACTGGAAGAGTCGAATGAAAATATTTCTTCAATCTAATGATATAAGAGTATGAAGTATAGTTGAAAAAGGGTATACACTACCTACTATGAAAAATGAGAAAGATGAAGATTTTCCTAAAGATATAGATGATTACACCGACGATGAAATTAAGAAAGGAAATTGGAATGCTAGAGCTCAAAACTTGATCACAAATGCCTTAGGTCGTGATGAATGCTTTCGTGTTTCAAACTGTAAGAATGCTAAGAAAATGTGGGATATTCTTCAAATAACCCATGAAGGAACTAGTGATGTTAAATTTACAAAATTAAATGCACTCACTAGAGAATTTGAAATGTTTGAGATTCATGAAAATGAAAGTATTCAAAGTATGCAAAAAAGATTCACACACCTTGTCACTCATCTAAATGCTTTAGATAAATCTTTTACTAACTTTGAGTTGATTTCTAAGGTGATGAGAAGTGTACACAATAGAGAATGGCAACCCAAGTTGACGGCTATTACGGAATCAAAAGATCTGAAAACCATGGATCTTGCAACCTTGTTCGGCAAGCTTCAAGAATATGAAATGGAGCTAACCAGAATAATCTTGAAGGAACAAGCCATCAAGAAAAGTAAGGGAATTGCCTTGAGAGCCTCAACACCAAGCAAAGAAAAGGATGAGGAAAAAGAAGATGGAGATTCCGAAAATGGTCTTGATGAAGATGAAATGAGTCTCTTCGTAAAGAAGTATGGAAAATTCTTTAAAAAGAATTTCACAAAGAAATCAGAATTTCCTCCTAGAAGAAGATCTAAAGATGAAGGATCCTCCCAACTCACCGTCACTTGCTTTGAATGTGGAAAAGTCGGTCACTACAAATCGGATTGTCCAAATGTTCAAAAGAAAGACAAAAATGAAAAGAAGCAAGGCAAGGATAGAAGGAACTTCAAGAAGGCTTATCTTGCTTGGGATGAAGAATCTAGTTCCTCCGATGATGACTCCAAGGAAGAAGCAAACCTATGCTTCATGCAAGATGGAAGACCACCGGAGAAATCAAGTAAAGAAACTCAACATATATGTCTAATGGCAAATGAAGACAAAAATGAATCCGAAACCGAGGTAAACTCATCTTGCTCTACTATTTCCCCTTCATATGATGAGTTATCTGACATGTTTGAAGAAATGCATAATGAAACACTAAAACATGTTAAAACTCTTAGAGCATCAAGAAAAACTATTAGTTATTTGGAAAAACAAGTTACATCTTTGGAAAATGAAATAAAAGAGTTGATGGATGAAAATGAAACTCTCAAATTACTTGATGCTAGCATTGGTTGCATCAAATGCCTATCTTCAAATGATCATGCATCTTCATCATCATGTACATCATGTAAAGATCTAAGCAATGAAATTGATTATTTAAATGGAATTCTAAGCAAATTCACATGTGGAAGAGATAACTTAAATGTGTTGCTTGGTAAACAAAGATGCATGTTTAACAAATCCGGTCTAGGCTTTGACACTAGCACACAAGAAAAATCATATAAAAACTTTTTCATTTCTCCATCCTACATGACTAGTAGCCCATTCATTAAATGCTTTCATTGTGGTGGAAAAGGTCATAGTGCGTCCACATGTAAAGTAAGAAGGAATGCTATTATTGGGCAAAAGAAAGTATGGGTTCCTAAGGGAACTAAGCCCTAAGACTAACACACAAGGACCCAACATGGTGTGGGTACCAAAGATTAAATCTTGACTTTGTGATGTAGGTTTGTTTGAAAGCTAAGAGCTCCAAGTGGTACTTGGATAGTGGGTGCTCAAGTCACATGACGGGAGATGTAACTAAATTCCAATCATTCACAAAGAAAGAGCATGGACATGTTTCCTATGGTGATAACAACAAAGGAAAGATACTCGGCATTGGAAAAGTTGGTAATTCCTTCTCTGTCTCTATAGAAAATGTTTTACTTGTCGAAGGCCTTAGACATAACTTGCTTAGTATTAGTCAATTATGTGATAAAAATTATAGAGTTATTTTTTTATTCAACCTCGTGTAAAATCGAAAGTATAATTGATGGGCAAGTTAAGTTTATTGGTCATAGAGTGGATAACATTTATATGATAGACTTAGATGGTATGCCTTCAAATGACGATAAATGTTTGATTAGTAAGGAAGATGACTCTTGGTTATGGCATAGAAGAATAGCACACATTGGCATAGGTCAATTAAGTAAATTGATATCCTTAGACTTAATGATTGGATTACCAAAGCTCAAATTTGAAAAAGATAAAGTTTGTGATGCTTGTCAAATGGGAAAACAAGTAAATGCTTCTTTTAAATCAAAAAATATTGTCTCTACCACAAAGCCTTTACAACTTTTACATATGGATCTTTTTGGACCAACTAGAACTATGAGCTTTGGTGGCAATCACTATGCTTTGGTCATTGTGGACGATTATTCTCGCTACATTTGGACATATAAAAAGCGATGCTTTTAAATCATTCAAGAGACTAGCCAAACTCATTCAAAATGAACAATCTTCAAATATTGTTTCAATTAGAACCGATCATGGTGGAGAATTTGAAAATCAAGATTTTGAACTCTTTTGTGAAGAAAACGGCATTGAACATATCCTAGGACTTCACAATAAAATGGAGTTATAGAAAGGAAAAATCGTGTATTGGAAGAACTTGCTAGAACCATGTTAAATGAAAATGATCTTCCAAAATATTTTTGGGCGGAAGCCGTTGGCACCGCGTGTTATGTTATGAACCGTGCTTTAATTAGACATATTTTGAAGAAAACTCCCTATGAACTTTACAGAGGGAGAAAACCCAATATTTCATATTTTCATGTCTTTGGTTGCAAATGTTTTGTTTTAAATAATGGAAAAGAAAACCTTGGCAAATTTGACTCTAAAGCTGATGAAGGCATATTCCTATGATATTCACTCACAAGTAGAGCTTATAGAATCTATAACAAAAGAACAATGGTAATTGAAGAATCTATTCATGTTGTATTTAATGAGACTAACAATGCCTTGCCTAGAAAGGAACTTTGTGATGATGATATTATAGGAAGCATGGAAAACATAAACTTGAATGACAAAGAGGAAAATGAAAGGCAAAAAGAAAATGAATCAAGCAATGAAGAAACACCTAGTCAACAAACCAATGATGGAAACAATCTACCACAAGATTGGAGAGTAGCAAGAGGACACCCCATTGATGCGGTAATTGGTGATATATCTAAAGGGGTAACTACTAGAAACTCAATTAGAAATATTTGTAATCACTTAGCTTTTATTTCTCAAATTGAACCTAAGACCATAAATGAAGCAATTATTGATGAACACTGGTTCTTGGCAATGCAAGAAGAACTGAATCAATTTGAAAGAAATCAAGTTTGGGAACTTGTGCCAAAACCAAATGATTATCCAATAATTGGAACCAAATGGGTCTTTAGGAACAAGCTTGATGAAAATGGCATAATAACTAGAAACAAAGCTAGACTTGTTGCTAAAGGACATAATCAAGAGGAAGGAATTGATTATGATGAAACTTATGCTCCCGTTGCTAGATTAGAAGCTATTAGATTGTTACTTGCATTTGCATGTATAATGGATTTTAAACTCTTTCAAATGGATGTTAAAAGTGCCTTTTTAAATGGATATATTCAAGAAGAAGTATATGTTGATCAACCTTCCTGTTTTGAAGATCATGACTTACCTAACCATGTTTTTAAACTTAAAAAGGCTTTATATGGTTTGAAACAAGCTCCAAGAGCTTGGTGTGAAAGATTGAGTAAATTTCTTTTAGAAAAAGGATTTTCAAGAGGAAAAGTGGATACAACTCTCTTTATAAAGAAGAAAAATGATCATATATTATTTGCAAAAATCTATGTTGATGAAATTATATTTGGTGCCACTAATGTTCACCTTTGTGAAGAGTTTTCCAACCTTATGCAAAGTGAATTTGAGATGTCCATGATGAGAGAGCTCAACTTCTTTCTTGGTCTCCAAATAAAGCAACAAAAGGATGGAATATTCATCAACCAAGCTAAATATTGCAAGGAGTTACTCAAAATATTTGGAATGGACAACTCCAAAGCTGTTGATACTCCCATGAGTACATCTTGTTCTTTAGACAAGGATGAAGGAGGTAAATCCATAGAGATCACTAAATACCGAGGTATGATCGGCTGATATGCAATCAGCATATAAGGAATTCTAAGATAAAAAGAGGAAGAATGTTACTTAATCTGATGCACGAAAAGGGCAAAATCACTGTTAATTTGTCAAATATCTTAATATGAGGTTATATACTGATTTTATGTTGATTTCATAGGAGAAATGCACAAATTGGAGCTGAAAAGGACAAAGTGAAACTAAAGGCCCACGCTACGAGCGTGGGAATGGCGCTCACAGCGCGGGAAGAGAAAATTTGGCAGATGCTACCGCGCTGCTAGCGTGGTGACCGCGCTTGCAGCGCCAGAGGATCGCACCACTGTTGAATTCAGATTTTAAATTCAAAATTTGAATTTAAATTTGTTTTAATTAATATTTCCGTTATAACGTTTATGTAATAAATTGTAATGTTCCGTTATACGTTTCTGTAATAAGTGTAATTTAATTCTAACGTTATGTTTTCATCAGAAGGATATTTTAGTAATTTGTGCGGAAACCCTAATTAGCCTATTTTAAGGGTTCATCTCTATACA